>VDFB02260304.1:0-87139 GCA_007258455.2 Sequoia sempervirens | reverse complement strand
AGACCATTCGTATCTATTGCTTATGAAGCTGAGCTAAGCTATGTATGTATCATTGTATTCCATCTTTAAAAATTTATAAAATGTAAATGTTTATATTGAAAATAAAATCAATACATGGAACATTGTTATGGAAAATATGCTCTTTATTCTATTTTAGAAAGAATTTTTTTATTGCTGAGTTTTGAACATAGTTTATTTACTTGAGGTTAAAATATAGTGAATTTACTTTTGTAGAACAAATGGCATGTTACAATCATAGACATATACATGTATACATATATATAAATTTTATGTATATATCCTATCGATCAAATGTAAACACATTAAGAAGAACCCTTATTGACAATAAACTCAAATACTTTGACTAAATAAAAAATGCTCACAAACAAAACCATAACCTCTCCTAGTTCATCCATAAACAAGACTTAGGTAACTTACCATTTCCAGGCTATTGACTTGACTTGACTATACTAGAAGTGAGTGTGTGAAAGCTCAGTTAGACTCATTTAGGGGTTACCAAACCAATTCTCTTCTCCTGAGTGATACTTCCCCTCTCTTCTGGAGGATTGAATTTGTCCCTGTAATTAGCTTAGTGCAACACCAAGGAGACATTCACAATACAATCATTTGCATCGACAGAGCATTAAAATATTCATATTGCAATACATATATTTTTATCACATCTTATCAACATAAACATATTCACTCCTTTAAAAGCAATATCATTTCTACATATTTCATTCATCTAGTAAACATATTGAAGTCACAATTTGTATTTGTCAACATTTTCACTCCTGATGGTAAAAGTAACTAGATAACTATGAAACGTGGTGTAACAAAGTGAAGGAATTCAAGTGGATCTCAACAAGATTGAGATAATCTCTACACTTCCTGTGCCATAGAAATAAAGAGATGTAAGGATTTTTCTAGGACAAGCAGGCTACTACAGAATATTCATTCAAGACTTCAACAAAATTGTAGCACCTCTATTTGTTTTACTCACAAAGGATATATCATTTTAATGGACCACAAAATGTCAACACTCTTTTGAAGCACTTAAGATAGCCTTGGCAAAAGAACCTATCTTGAGAGGGCCAAACTGGACATTGCCTTTCCATATACGTGCATTGATGCTTCTTAATTTTCTATAGGAGCAATATTGCCTAGACAAAAGGAAGGTAATAAGGAGTATATTATTTATTACATTAGTAAAAATTTACAAGGAGAAAAATTCAACTATATAGTTATAGAAAAGAGATGTTGGCAGTTGTCTATGCAATAAACAAGTTTAGACACTATATCACAGGGTACCCAATCTTTATCCACATTGATCACATTCCAATAAGATATTTAATGAATTAAACTATGGTTGGAGGTAGACTAGTCAAATGGTTGCTCTTACTACAAGAATTTGATATAACCATAGTGGATAAGCTTGGCAAGGCTAATGTGGTGGCAAATTTTCTGTCTAGATTACCAACACAGTTAGAAGGTGTTGTGGATGATTATTTTCTAGACAAGCATTTTTTTTCTCTTAATGTACACACACCTTGGTTTGTTGAAATTGCAAATTACTTAGTAGTAGGACAAATACCATCACAGTTCTCTCCTAGAGAAAATAGACACTTGGTACATAAAAGCTTTCCATATTCTTAGGTAGCTAGTTATCTATTATACATAGATCCAAATAATATAATGAGGAGATGCATAAAAGAGGATGAGGTCTTTGACATCCTAAAATCTTACCATGATGAGCCCTATGGGGGTCATTTTGTAGCCAAAAGGAGTGCACTCAAGATCCTTATAACTAGCTACTATTGGCAAACTCTTTGTAAGGATTCAATAAAATATACAAGGAGTTGTAATAAATGTCAGAGGATGGGAAAGCCAACAAGGATAGATGAGATGCCTTTGCAACCACATTTGGCACTGGCACCATTTGATAAATGGGGGTTGGACTTCATTGGCCCAATTTCACCAGCATCCAATAACAAAGAGTACATTTTAGTTTGTACAAATTATCTAACAAAGTGGGTTGAAGTCAAGGCATTACAATTTGCTAGAGATGGGAATGTAGCTAAATTCATGTATGAAGACATCTTTACTAGGTATGGAGTACATAGAGAAATTATGAATGATCAAGGCCCCCAGGTCACTTCAAAACTCATTTCTAAATTGGTTAAGGAATATGAAATCAAGCATACAAAATCATCACCTTATCACCCCTAAGCCAATGGGAAAGTGGAGGTTACAAATAGAGAGATTGAGAAAATTCTGACCAAAACAGTGCAGATTCACAAAATATATTGGGCGGCCAGGTTACTTGAGGTAGTATGGGCCTATAGGACAACATGGAAAACAACTATAGGTTTCACACCTTATGAGTTGGTGTATGGTAAAACAATAGTTCTGCCCATTAAGTTTGAATACAAGACACTTAGAACAATGGTTGAACTAGACATGGACTTGAAAACAACACAAAAGGAGAGGCTACACAATCAGAATGGGTTGCATGAAATTAGAATGGAGGCTATTCATCACACAGAGATAATTCAAAATAGAGAATTAAATAACATGATTAGTTTATAAGGACTAAATAATTCAATGTGGGTGACTGAGCCTTATTATACGATTCCAAGTATAAATATTATGAGGGGAAGCTACAATCCAGATGTTGGGACCATAACATTAGGTTTTTCCAAATGGATTAGTCAAATTGCATACCATAGATACAATTAAATTTTCATTGTTGGTCAATGGCCATAGACTAAAAATTTATAAGAAGCCAACACAAAAAATATGATTTCCTTCTTTCTCTAATGCATCAATATGGTCCAAGCAGTGATTCTAGTACAAACATGTACTACCACAAGTTGACAACTCACCATCAATCGATAAAGTGAATCAGCAGATGAACTACATAGCTCACTTCCTAAGGTCACTTAGGTATAATTCCTTATCCAACTTCACGTGCACACACTGCACAGGTGACATAATCAATAATATTTTTCAAGAATGCTCCATGATGTAGTAGGGACCTATAGCATCATGAGTAAAAGTTGCCACAGTTAAGATCGTGACCTGTTATTGAAGGTACCTGCAACAATAACCTATTAGAAAATTCAAAAATTTATGCCAACTTAATTGCATATCATCCACATTCATTTCACCTTTTCCACACATGCAACCACAAGCCTGTCATATCAATACATACAACTTAACCACTCCATTCCACGTCACCTATCTCAATTTTCATGCATTTGAACAATCACTTCATCTCTTCCATGAATCATACGTTCTGTAGCCTTTAATTCACATGCACCAACTTGTCATTTCTTCCATCATGCATACAAAATTAACCAACATCAAATAAAAATAAGCTGCAAACACTCTTACCTAAGCTTCACATGTGCAGAGTTAAGTTATGAATCTAAAGTGACAGGTACACATACCCATCTTCCATAATTAACATATATTTCCAATGCTTTTAATATGTCCTCGCATTTAATTTTACTTGCTTAACATTCATTAATCTTATTTCCATAATCAATAATCATTCCCTTCACCTAGTAAGTATTTTGAAGTGAGGTCACTTCAAGATTTTAGCTGGGGGGAGATAGTATATTATTTCAGGGTTTTCAAAATTTCACCACCAAAAGAAACAAGCATAGAAATAATCAGACAATCCCTTTTTTCCCTTTCTACAACCTTCTTGTCATTTGCTCCCTAATTCCAAGCTAATTTCCAAGCTAATTTAAGCTAAAATGGTTGAAACAAAGGGAGAAGGCATAGCAGTTGAAGTTGCAGTTGACGAAGTGCATGAAAATATAACAGACATAAAAGGTTGGTGGGTTGGTGAATTTGAATTGAGAGCTAAAATTTCTAGAGTTTGAGCATAGCAAAGTAAGGTTATCCCATCATGAGAGGTGATATCATTAGAAGGGAACCATTTGCACACTAGTAGATATTGGAGGAAAAATTATTCTTTCCCATTTTCACAAGAGCGAGGTGGTTAGATTACTTCCTAAAGTTAACTAATTACAATGAAGACATCGCAAGGTAGTTTGCAACAAAAATTCAACATGATGTTCAAAGCCACTGTCAAAGAATTGAGGGTGGATGCTTCAAAGGCTGCAATTGCAAAGGTATCTAGTCTGCCAAGAAATGGAGTTAAACTCCTTGTCAGAGAAAATGCAGTAGTTGCCAAGAACGAATTCAGGGAGCCTAGAGAAAACCTTGACTCGTAATCACAAGGAACCAAGAGGTTGTCACTTCCATGGGTACAGGCTTCTTGTGCCTCTTACATTGTTAAATATATCACTTGTGATGGTAGATAATCCCTTCTATATACTATACATTTTAAGATTTTGAGTCACCTTCATCATAACAAACTGGTTAATGTACCTAATTTCATCTATAATTTGTTAAAGAGAATGGGGTCTAAGTATCAAAGGAAAATAAATGATTCAACTCTGTCACATTACTGTTTGGTTACCCTGTTAGTAAAGAGAAGCCTTAGGGTTCAATACCCACATGTTTCTTGGGAGATCTTTTTAATCTGTGAACATACTAACAATATTCTTGAGGAACTAGCAATCTTAGAAAACTTAGAATCACCTGTTGCTTCATTAAGGGAAATGCCCCTGTCTCATTTGTTGCTTCACCTACCCGCAACAGGGGAGAACTAGAGGATCAAAGTGTGCAAAGGTCACCACACACAACATTTGATCAATATGCAACAAAAGAGGCTCATGAAACACCAACTTCTTCTAAAATGCCAAAAACCAGAAAGAAGAGAGGTGGTTCTTCTTCTACACCTTCAAAGGTGCAGAAAAAGAAGTCCACCTAGCCAAGGCGTTCACACCACCTAAAAAGGAAAGGTGTCATGAGGGGTAGCGTTAAGAAGCAAGAAGAAGACATTGTGATAGTAGGGACTAATTCAAAATTAAAGGATAATGTTTCTAAAAATGTGCATGTTCCATGAAAAGAAAATGGTACATATCAACTACCTCTAAATTAGATTCAAAGGATATTTTTGCTGCAAACAAAACTAGGAAAAGAGCCCCAACTAGCCCTAATAGTGAGGGTTAGGAGTACACTTGGGGTGGTAATGAACAATTTTTAGAGGAAAGAAATGTAAGGAAGGAATTACAAGAAGCATTGGAAATAATTAAACAATTAGAAGAACAGGGGAAAACTTATGGACAAAGGGATAAGGAAAGAGAATTGAAAATTCAAGAGTTGGAGGATAAATTGCATACTTATGGGCATGGGTCTAAATTGGACTTGCTTGCACAACTTGCAATGGAAAAATAAGGAAACAAAGAGATTGCAACAAAGAATAGAAGACCACCTGCTATAAAAAAATCCAACCTATCATTCAACCATGTCTCTAGGTTACCAATTATGGAAAGTCACTCTACAATTCTCTCAACAAAAGGATAATTGGAAGAAAGAAAAAGAAACAATGGTTTTAGAGCACACCAAAGTCCTGGAGAGTAAATAAACTGAGTTGAAAAAGTTAACAATCAAGCTTGAAGAAGTAGTAGACAAGGCTGGTTAGATTTTTAGGTGCATACCTCTTGTTAGAACATATGCTTTATTCTTATAGGATAAATTCTCAAGTTATTAGTTTAGTAGATTGATTAGTAATCTGCTAATTGCGATGAGTAGGAGATTTGATTTTCTCAATATTTTTGCTGACACCACAATTGATGAACAAGACCAATTTTGTGAATTTTATTTACATCATTATGTTGTGCCAGATGATACATATTAGGACCCATTAATGTTTGTGGGTGATCTACAAATTAGGGCACTAACATCATACTTCAGGAATGAAAGACAAAGGGGAGAGAATATGCAAGAATATATTGAAAGGGAGAAGTCAAATTCCCTTCCAATTAGAGAGGAATCCAAAAACCCCCATGTGATCATAGAGGAATGGGCCACACTCTTGTAGTACAAAGGCATGGGTAGAAAAATCATGAATTTGAGGATCAAGGACTATGATAGAATGCAAAGACTGACTGTAGGACTCATCCATCATTGTTATTCATTTCTACAAGAAAGGTGGGACAACTTAACCCCTAAGTTGTAGAGAAAAGAGCCCCACTCTATTTATAATTTTGTATGCATGCTTGAAAGAACATGTAGATACATGGATATTGCCAAAGAAAAAACACTTAAATGGGTTCCACTCACTTTCCAGCCACCTATGCTTCTCTACCCAATGCCACATTAGACAAGGGAAAGAATGAGGTATATGAGGAAGCCGAGGATACCAAAATGGCCAGATTGGCATGCTATGGAGGATTTTATTTGAAACATATTAGTGGAGTGAATACTGTTACATATCTCAGGGAGATCACTTTGCATTACAACCTCCAACCCTAGTTGATTGGTTTGAGGACAAGAAAATGGGTAGTTGGGGGGAAATGATGAGTCTAGTTATTAATTAGTTTTCTAATCTTTTTATGCATACTCATAGGAATTTTTAGACACTTATCTCATACACATTCCTAAAATTTACTATCTTTTATGCTCATTATACAAACCTAAACTTGATTTGAAGTATATGGAAATATGGTTATAATGTGATAATTATTGTATAGTTAATGTGTGGATATATATGAATTGTAATGAATATACGTGCTTAAGCTATGGTTATTAGTATTGTGTAGTTGTTCTATGAACTAACTCTTTGTAGCCAAAGAGCTAGAGGAGGTTGGCTCAGCTTGCAATAATTGGGGTGTGCAACCCATAGCCAAAGGAGTTTCCAGATAGCGATGCAGGGGAGGTTCCAGAATAAGCTGAGTGCAACAATTATAGAAATGGAGGCACTTATTGAAGATGATTATTCATCATTATGACATTTAACAAAGAAAATGAGGGAGAAGAACTCTATCACAGTTAAGAGTCCAGTGTGACTGTTTCAATAGTCCACATTCTAATTCTTGTTGTAGCATAGTCATAATTCTATTTGGACTCTTCTTCCTTTTTCAGTTATGGTTTAGTTGATTAGACTTTATCACACTAGATGTTATGTAGGGAGTGGTAATTTATGATTTTAGTTTAGAGTCCTCATTTCAATAAACTCCCCCGTGCCTATATTTATGGTTCAGTGGTTGAGGCATAAGTTAAGTTGGTTAAATATTCAGTAGAAAATATAACAAAAGATACTTTTAGTTTTTAGTTCTTATTTTTACATAGACAATGTTCATGATCTTATGAATAAGATATTTCAATAGAATATTAGATTGTGACATTCTGAGTTATGCAATGAATGGTTGTTCATTATTGTCATGATTACATTAATCTGAGGAGTTAGATTTGGGTTCAATTTGTAGAGACAATCACTTGAGCAAGGGCCACTCAAGGTAATTGTTCCCCACTTCATCTTCTATACATTTATTACTATTAAAGTAGTTACTTCATGAATGCATGTTGTCTAAATTAGATTCTTTATGTTATGAATGAATCCATAAATAAATCTTGTTTTACATTCATGCTTTAGTTTGCTTCAGTTTGTTGTACTCCATAGTGTAGGTTTAATTAACAGTACTAGTTAATTTTAGGATTCATTTCTTAATGGTGAACTAGTCATAGTCTTTTGTTGTAGGTACCCATAGCGATAGTGCCAACATTACTTCTTTTACTTTTATGGATTTTTGTGTTTTCTTAGCAAGTGTAAACACCTATTCTAGGATGATTTAGGTAGTCTTGAGTCTTTGGAAGCAAATACAGTGCCAACATCATGACAAGCTTATGAATAGCTCTGGTTGATAATTTAATGAAGGTATTTCCGAGGGTTTAGTAGACTGTTCAGTTAGGTTTTCCTCTGAATTGTGTGTCTGACACCAAGTCTATCAGACATTAGTAGGGACTCTACACTACCTATAGTTCTCTCCAACTCTTCATAATAGAAAATGGTCAACCCTCCTAATCCTTTGCATTCTCTATTTTTCTTCCCTTCCCACACCCCTTTCTTTCCCATTTTTCCTCCAACAACGCATGAATGGTAGTCAAGGGAGGGGTTGAATGTGGGTTTTAATGGCTGCTTGGCACCATTTTCCACAATTTTTGTTACCTAAAGACTAGGATGCCATACTTGTATTAATGACATGCCCTCATTTTCTTTGTGTTCCCTCTTCTTAAATGAAGGTTGTCTCCCTCGTATAAAAGAAAAAATATCACCATATTCTCTCCTTTAATTTCTTCTTGCTAGGTTGTTGGCCATGCCATAACTTAGGATTTTTTTAACTATCACTCTTTTGTTTTTGCTTTCATAGTTTTTAAATCACCATTCTTTTTGTTTTTGTTTTCATCCTATTTTAATTTATTTTCTTTGGATTTAGTTATCTATCTATTTTATTGTTTATAAAGTAGTCTCAAGTATGATAAATTATGAGAAGGGGGGAAAGAGTTAACTTGACTATTGAACTAGAGCGAGGTGACATGTCACAGGTCAGTGCATTACTAAAAGTGACAAAAAAACTCTCAGTAGGGGGGGGGGGGTGTAACTAGAGTGTCTTGACCTCCTAATTTTGTTAAACTAGGTAACAAGGTTCAAGGTTTGTTCTTGGAATAGGTTGCTAGGTCCACCTTTTGTTGCACCTTGACACTTGCAAAAGCATTAAACATTCACACATACATCATCACAACTATTAGTACCTAGCTAGTTTGACAAATATAATATATAGGTATAAGTACAACCATATCATAATTAAGAAAATAAAACCATCAAATTCACCACTTTCAATTACTTGGCAATTACACTACTTAACAATTAAAGTATCAACTTTAAAATGTTAGTCATTAAGTCCACATAAACATTGAAATACAAGTACAATCATAATCTTAATACTAAGGTCTTGCCTTCATCTAAATTACATCGGGACGAAAAGTAATTAAAATAAATAATATATGGAGTTTTACGAAGATGTGACAATATATTTGCATGTATCAAAAGTTCTATTATTACCAAGGATTTTATAAATCTTCCCTTAAATTAAAAGTGAATATCATGATATATAAAATAGTATTCAATGTCATTCAAGACATTAATACAATTAAAATTTAAGTAGAAAAATGTATGCCCTATAAATTCAATAAACAAATTTATATGCAGATTTTAGTGAGGTTTGTAAATTGAAATGGACAAAATAATCAACAAGTGTTTCATTGTAAATTGAAATGGACAAAATAATTGCAAATTGTTTCATTGTAGATAAAAGTAATTTTCATATTAATTTATTTTGCTACCTCATAATATTATGATATCTATAAGAGTATTCATTGTCATTCAAGACACTAATAAAGTTGAAAACTTAACAAAAAAATTTAATTCATTATAAATTTTAGAAAAAAAATGAACAATAATTTGCCTTTTACAATGAATGTTTCCAAATCAACCAATCCAAAAATATATAAATAACATTTTCAAAACTAATTAATAAGAAAAAAAGTCAAAGACTATAGAAATGTTAGAACATTTTTAAAATTCTATATAATAAATAAAATAATAATTATTTAAAAATAAATAAATATATACATTACAAAATATAATCAATCATTTTTATAAGAAGAATACAAGTAGCTAATGTTGATATTCCTACCAAGATAACCCGAGCATCATATTCGAAGTGGTTTCCTCATATACAAACCACTCTTCTCTACAATTTGCTGAAAGGCAGAGTAACCGTGGTTAAGAAAGCGGTTATAGCGAGCGGAGTTTGGTTAAGAGGGATTTAGGGCAACTGGCGATTACTTTCAAGTTTAAACAACTGTGCAGCTCTTTGTTATCTTCTCTGCATTGTTACAGAAGAACAACTAAATAAATGTTAAATTTGGCTAAAATTTGAAAACCCTAATCCGCAATTATTAGGTTTGTTTAGTATCATTGGGCTGGCGAACGAGTTGCGGGGAAAGGGAAATCTCAAAATTTCTACTTCTTCTTCTTCTGTGGGCGTTGGGCGTGGGCGTGGGCGTGGGCGTGGGCGGGCAGCGGTTGCAAATATGTATTCGAGAGGGTAAGCTCGGGCTTCTTTCAATCTTCAGTTCGCTTATTTTTCAATCTTTATTTCATAAAGAAATCGTCTGCAAATCTCTTATATGTTAGATTGCCCTGCATTTCGTTGCTTGCATCTCATGGCTCTTTGTCTGGCTTGCTTAGGGATTTTCGTTCCTTTTAATTCCAAAGTTAACTTAGGGTTTGTAGGGTTTTGTTTTCACCTTCAGCCTAGGGTTTCCACTGTCCCTCCTTATTTCGATACTGGTAATGTTGTAGGGTTTAGGTGATGTTTCCTGTTCTTGAAATCTGAATATTAGTGGCATAAATCTGCGTAGCGTAAATTCCCGGGCTTTGTTCTTTTTCGATCAAAACGGTAAGTCATGTCGGCTCTGCTTTGCTTTTGCTAGATCTAACCCCGCGTCGCGTCATTAGTTATCGTGCCGATATATTCATTATGTATCTGAAATTATCTGGTCATGAGCTCAATCTTCGTATTCATTTTGACCTCGAACCGTAGGTTTTACCTTTGTGTCGTCGCTGGGTTTTTGCTCTTATTGGAAATTTGAGACCTCTGGCTGTTGTGGTACTATTGAAGAAAAAACTGAAGTTGATGTTAAAATTTGTTTTAAAATGCGCTTGCCTTTCTGTTCCGCATTTGCTTATGCTCTATCATTTTTTGGGTTTTGTGGGTTTCATTTTTGTTATTTAGAAAGTATTTGCTGTTGGAAACTAAATAATTTTTAAAGAACTATAGATGGTGAATAGGGTAGAAATTGGTAGGGTGGGTTTGGGTTTGGTTATTGACGGGCTGAGTGTGGGGGGTTTTTGTATGTTGGGATGTATATGTCTGAAGGGCCATGTTGGGAGGCGGGGGTATGTCCGACGGGTACGAGGTCAGCACAAAGAGACAACGGATGATAGATCCTGATCCATACTTCGCTGGGGGCCCTGGTGCATTTGGACCCTACACTTACGGCACAGGAATGCCCTATCTTGGTCAGCCACGATCTTTTCCTGTGGTTCGTCTGCGCGGCCTTCCTTTCAATTGCAGTGAGAGTGACGTGTTCGAGTTCTTTGCTGGACTGGATGTTGTAGATGTATTGTTAGTGCACAAACAAGGACGGTTCTCTGGTGAGGCATATGTTGTTTTGGGAGCTCCAATGCAAGTTGACTTTGCTCTTCAGCGGGACAGACAGAATATGGGTAGGCGGTATGTAGAAGTTTTCCGATGCAAGAAGCAGGATTACTACAATGCCGTTGCAAATGAAGTGAATGAGCCCAAGGCAGATGATTCTGCTCCTCCTCCTCCCTCTAGTTATTCAAAGGGATCAACAGACAAGGACCATATGGAACACACTGGAATTTTGAAGCTCAGAGGCCTTCCCTTTTCAGTAACAAAAAGGGATATCATTGACTTTTTTGGGGATTATGATCTCTCTGAATCAAATATTCATATAGTAACAAATTCTGATGGAAGGGCAACAGGTGAAGCATTTGTGGAATTTTCTAGCACCGATGATTCAAAAGCTGCCATGAGCAAAGATAAAATGACAATTGGCAGCAGGTATGTGGAACTTTTCCCATCAACCCGTGAGGAAGCTAGTCGTGCGGCATCACGATCTAGGCATTAACTGGCCTCTTTTGCAAGAAGTGGATAAGCTGTGTCTACTGTCAAAGAGACTCCAATGATATTTTTAATCTTGTTTAGAAGTTAGCTTTCTTTTTGCATAGATAGTTGGATATCTATTAATAGGTATTGATATTCAATATAGTCTTGAGGCAAGTAGCATCTTCAATTCAGACTTGAGGTACATATTTTTTGGATATAATATTTTCTTCAGTCATCTTATTTAGATGCGTGCTTTTAATAGGTTGCTTAACTTTCTGTTTACAAAAACAATCTTGTTGTAATATGAGATTTGGGCTTTGCTTCTCTTATTTGTTGTGCATTTTCATGGGAACATAAATGTTAATTATAACTGGCTCGTTGAAGTTGTCATTGAGTTTTTTGATTTGACCTTGTTTGTGCCTACTATTTGATGTGCATTTCCGTGGTGAAAAATAATTACTAATTTAGAAATGGGATATGTGTGGCTCATTAATATTGACATGGAGTTTTTTACCTTATTTGTGCCTACTATTTTCTGTTGATTTCATCGTGAAAATCAATTATGAATTTAGGAGTGGATGGCTGGCTCTTAGTTTGACATTTAGTTAGTGTTGAGTTTCTGATATTTGTTGCTTTTATTAATTGCTCATTGACATGCTGAAAATTACTGGTCTGCTTATAGATGACTGTGACTGGCTTTATTGAAATGGATTTATTATTAGTTTGTTGATATTGATGATGTTGTTGTGCGTTTTAATAATGAAAATGTGCCTAGTTGATATGCATGGGTGTTGCCAGTTTAAAGTAGCATTTGAGTCCAAATGGATGGATTTCGTGTTCTTTGTTTATATCTTTAGATGGAATGGGACAATCTTAAAACAACACTGTTTGTCAGGTTCATTCTTATTTGTCATTATTTGTTGAATTTGACCTTTACTTACGATAGATGAATTTCTGTTGTTTTAACTTCCATTATTTGATCAAATGGCTCAAAGTTACGTTAGTTGTAGAAGGTAATCTCAAAACATTTGTCAGGTTTATTTTGTTTTGTCAGTCTTTTGGAACTTTTGTATTTGTTATTCGGACTTGTTTGCAATGATACATAAAAAGTTTGTGATCATATATCTGTCTGTTTGATGGCGTGTATTCATAATAATGTCAACTTCTAGAATCAATTAATGTATTACTATTTGGGTCTATTTTTCTGCTCTCTATTTTTGAAGGTGTAAATTTTAAGCCTCTTAAAGGTGTAAATTTCATGGTTTGTTGAGATTGATTTTGTTGTGGATTGTTTAAGATATTATTCACTTCTGTCGTAGAATGCATTTCTTAGGTTGATTGTGGTCCCGTGAAAGGTATTCATCTAATTTGCATTAACTTGGTTTTAAAGACTTAAAACTGTATGCATACAATTGTTCCGTTTATCTATTTGCTTATGAGAGATTTTACAGTTCTTTGTTGTCTTATAATGCATATATTATTTTTAATTTGGTCCGCTTAGTCATTTGGTAAGTTTATCATAAAGATATTTGGAAGTGAAGGTATTCTACTGATTTGCATGGAATTGGTGTTAAAAATTTTGGGTGAAAATTGTATCCTAATTTTGATTTTAAATTCTTTGATTAAATATATTCTGTTGAGATGTATATTTTATCTAGATCAAATGATACATGCTTCTCTCTCTAATCTTCTATCCACAATGTGTATTTGCATATAATGGAGAATATCTTTTTGGTTGATTTATATTCGGTCAGAAATTTGGGAGTTAATTTTGACATTGGAGACTTGTTCTGCTGATGCAACATTTGCATGGAACCAATAAGAAGTTACAGACGTGAAGAAATGAAATGACTTCTTTCACTAAAACTAGGATATTCTAATTTAGAGCTGTGCGAAATTATATAATGGTATTTATGAACTGAAAAAACTAAGAGGAGTATTAGCTGATTGTGGACATGACCGCAGCCTTGGTCTAAAGGCTGATGAATTTTCGAAGGTTGTATACGTACACTTGCATCTATTTAGGTAAAATATAATAAGTGTATATTGTAACCCAAATCTATAAAATGAGAGGATCTGGAACACATGCAAATAAATTCTATTTCATTAAATCTGCTGTTGTTTTGTGCCTTGCCAATATTTGGGAAATATTGACTGTCTTGGGCATAACTTGCATGAGAAGATGTTGCCCTCGAGACTATTTCTCGAGTTAGCTTTGTTGTTCAGTACGCTGTGTTGTGTAGTCAATTTTTTTTGTTTGTTTGAAATCATTGCGTTTCTGTTTGGTTATAGATTTTTTATGGTAGATTTTTAGCCTTGAGATGTGGGCCTGGCATAGGTATTAGAGTCCAGCTTGCAAATTCTGGGAGCTTTGCTAGTTTATTTCTTGGTTGTTTTAGTCTTGTTTTTTGAGAGTAAATAAATAGTTTTATGAATTTTACTTGATTATGGGAATTAGGACTTAATTGTGCCAAGTTGTGTGCAATCTTTAATTGACTAAAGAAATGAAATTAATTAAAATAAGTGTTCAATTCTCTTTGCGTATTTTCTTATTTTCTAAGTTGGTGTCAGGGTAGGAAGATTAAGCAGCGAAAGTAGTGTGTTACCTGGTGAAATGCAACATATCAATACTTATTGTGAGTGCAATTTACTTGTATTTATTTAATCATGCAATATTGTGTTCGTGTTCCAAGTATGCGATACAAAGTATTTAACTTAGGGGTAAGGGTAAGTAGACGTCATGGACGATCCACCTGTGTACTATATGTGACATTTATGTATGTGTACTCTTTGTGAAATTTATGTCTGTAAATAAGTAGTAATGAATATTAATATGTTATGAATATAGTGAGTACAAGAGAATGCGATGTGAATAATTTGTGAACTAGTGATAAGCTAGTAATTAATGAAAAAAATTAAATGCTTCTTTTGGATGACACATGGTATGAATTTTAGATGGTTAAAGAGCAAAGTGATTCATCAGGACACATTTAGTAGGAATTTAAGCATTATGAGTAATAATTGTGAGAAATGATAATAATATTAAAGTTTGTGTGAAATGATAATAATATTAAAGTAGTTTTAGTATATACTTATGCAACTTTGTACCATTGGTCATGGTGTTAATCTGGTAGCTATGGGGGTGATGTGAGTACTTGTATATATAAATTTTAATGGATAGATTATTTTGTTTTGCGACTTCTTTCAACTCTTTTTTTTAAATGGTAATTCATATAGCGAAGAAACTTTCAAACCTATATTTGTTGCATAATTATTTGATTTCTTCACCAACTTAGTATATAAGTTTTCAAAGTTTTCAACAAATTTATGTGTGTACTATGTGGGATAATGTTGCCAAACCTTAGTAACTTCCAAGAAGAAATTTATATATTCCACTTTTAAGGAGATAGTTGAACTTCCTTGTGGCTTTTGACCTTTATGACAAGAATCTTTGTAAACTATATACACATATTTCTAACATAGTTTAGACAAAATGATAATTTGAGATGGTAGATAAAAAAATATACGTCTTTCTCAAGGTTATGGCATGTATTGAATATGTATAAATAATAGAATTACATTCTTTGTTCATTAGTCTTCATTTTTCATGCCCATTTAAAGAATTACAAAAGTGTAATCCTTAACATCAAACCACTAGAACCATTAGAGCAATTGCCAACTCATTCTAAGATGGCCAAGCCTATGCATTGGGATATTACACATATTTGTAACAAAGTTTAGACAAAATGATAATTTGAGATGGTAGATAAAAAACCATACATCTTTCTCAAGGGTATGGCATGTATTGAATATGTATAAATAATAGAATTACATTCTTTGTTCATTAGTCTTCATTTTTCATGCCCATTTAAAGAATTACAAGTGTGTAATCCTTAACATCAAACCACTAGAACCATTAGAGCAATTGCCAACTCATTCTAAGATGGCCAAGCCTATGCATTGGGATATACAAGCCATGATCAAAAGTGAGATCAACAAAGTACTTAAGGATCAATGCATATTCTTGTTCAACCAATTTGTAGAGGTCCTCAAGTAGGTGGTTTGATTTTACTCATCACACAACACAAATTTTGAAGTTCAAATCTCCCTAATTTTTAGACAAACCTAGATGTTCCAAGGTTCAAGGGTAAGATTGAAACAAATGTTGAGAATTTGTTAGCTAGCTTGAATCTTACTTTTCCATGAAATATTTTAATGATGAAAAATCTAGATCTCCATAAATTATTCATGTGTTAAAAAGTAGCAGCAATCTAGCAATCCATACTTTTTGGGAGAAAGACTAGAGTGGAGAGATTATTAAATTCAACTTTGGATAAATTCTTGGAATCAAGGATGGGTTTTATTGTTAAGATGTACATTATAATCATTACATGAAGTGGTCGTTGTTATAGCAAGGAAACAACTAGTTATTCTAGTCATATACACACCTTTTATGAGATTTATGTAAGGCATGTCCCATTTGAGCTAGAGCAAGATTGAGTCCTCAAATACATAATGACATATGACTAGCTATTTAGTCTAGGATGAAATTGATCAAGGACAAAACTATATGAGCGAGGCCTATCGCTACATGGTAAACATTGAGGATTTCAAGTGAAAGAGAGTGGAAGACAATCAATGTACAAAAGAAGACAACTAAATGGTGTGACAAGTACAAGAGTTTTATTCATTTCAATGTTAAGTGTCATGGTTTAAATTTTTTTCTCATAACGACAAAAGTAAAAGAGGCTAATGTCAAGCCCTTAAATATAATCAGTAACATAAACCCTAATTTTGTAGTCAACATTGCATATACAATAACCCTCTTATAAGAAAAATGAATTAGTATGATTATTTTAAGCACAAATATGGGTGAAAGGTAGCCATTGGACTTCATAATTGATGGTAGTAGTATGAAGAATTGAATCTCTTCAAAAATTATTGATTGAATTTTCCAACCATGCCTCACTTGTAGCCCTATAATTTGGGATGGATTGGCTCCTGCAACACTTAAGGTATAATAGTGTAGACACTTAAAATTGTCTTGAATGATATTTCACACACTCAAATATGATTACTAACATCGTTTCGTCCTAAAATTCATCTCTTTTTCGACTGTTTAATTAAATGATTCTAGTTGTTTAACTAAATGTATCAACTTCTCCTAGTAATCAAATGATCATTTGACTAATTCACCCCCTTTCACATTAATTCCCATCTTATTTAATTGAGTAATGCAAATTATTTGATTAGATTGCTTATGTCCTCTCATTTCATTAAATAATCTTAATTATTTAATTAAATGTCATTTGAACCCCTTTCATTAAATAAATAAATTATTTAATGATAATTCTAAATTCACTCAACTTGCACAATTAAAAATTTGTTTTAATTAACTAATTCCTATTTTCCCTCACCCATCCACTTGCATGGGAATATTCCCTTGGAATATTCTCCCATTTGAGCTCCAAGAAGGGAATATTCTTTTCCAACAAACTTTGTAACAACTTTGAAAGTGTGTTTGTTTGAATCATTGTGAGCCATTAATTGACTTTTTGATCCATGTGATCTTGCATTCTCATCCGTTGATGAGAATCCTTGATCCATGTCTTCACCTATGATTGCCATCTCAACCCTTGATTGATCAAATCAATCTTGACCCTTGATTCACCATTTTCTCCTATAAATACCTCACATTTTGGAGAGAAATGGATCCACTTCCATCAAAGCAAAGTTATGCTGCACATTTGAATACTATCTTTATTGTTTTGTTTAAATGGCTTCTTTGTTAATGGTTTTCAAACATTTCATTGGGATTGTAGCTTAGTTAATTAAATATTGCTTAAATTTGTACAGATATGGTGTATTTAGCTCATGCTATGATTATAATCACAAATAATAACTTTCCAAGTTATTTCTCGTATTCCATTCATATTTATAAGAAGATATAGTCTATAGTGTAGTGCTAATCAAATTTTATAAAACATTCCTTGGGCGTCCTTACATGCATAGTTAGAAGTGTGTACAAAGCCAATCTTTGCAATATAGTTGTGATAATGGGTAACTAGAGATTGTATTCTTGAATTGAATTTGATCTCAACCCCTAATACACCCACTCTAAATAAGATTGGGATGGATTGGCTCTTGCAACACCTAAGGTTTAATAGTAACTTTCCAAAGTTATTTCTCATATTCCATTCATATTTATAAGAAGATATAGTCTATGGTGTAGTGCTAATCAAATTTTATAAAACACTCCTTGGGCATCCTTACATGCATAGTCAGAAGTGTGTACAATGCCAATCTTTGCAATATAGTTGTGATAGTGGGAACTAGAGATATTGTATTCTTGAAGTGAATTTTATCTCAACACCAAATACACCCACTCTAAATAAGATTGTGCTTTTATAGCTATATATAATCAACAATTTTCATCTCATTTTTAGTTATCAATTGAAATGTTGCTATAAAGATAGTCTAGATTCTAAAACCATATACACCTAGAATTTCTCTATGCCTATATAAAACATTACTAGCTTCCACAATAAGCCAAGTAGGTCATTGTGAAATAGCTAAACTTTAAGTCTCCACGCATACTTCCTGAGCACACCAAAATCAATACTATTTCTTGAGTCCATACAAAACTTTCTTGAGTCTGCACACCATATCTGGATCTTTTAATAGTTGGAAACCATCTGGTTGCTCAATGTAGACATATTCATCTAAATCACCATTCAAGAAGGTTGACTTGACATCCATCTAATAGACCTTGAAATTCTTGTGAGCAATAAAGGCAAGAAACATCTCGATTGCCTCCATTCTAGCTACTAGAGCAAAAGTCTCCTCAAAATAAATACCTTCAACTTGTGAATAACCCTTACACACCAATCTTGCTTTGTTCCTCACAACTTCACCATCTTCATTCAGCTTATTCTGGAACACCCACTTTGTTCCTATAATATTCTTATTAGCTAATCTAGGAACCAATTCCCATGTCAGATTCTTTTCTATTTGATTCAATTCCTCTTCCATTGCCTTCATCCAACCTTCATCTTTGCTAGCATCATCAAAGGTCTTAGGCTCTACCTTTGACAATAAACAAAAATTCACTTGCTCACTTGCTTTTGCAAGCTTTCTCTTGGTCAACACACCCTCATTTTTATCACCAATGATTTGATCTGCTGAATGGTTCCTCTGGACATACTTTGCTAGAGTCTTAGGGGCCTTTCTTGATTCTTTTTCCTTCTCTTCTTTCCCTTCTTCTTCAATGCAGGGAGGTATATCAAGTACACAAACCTTTGGTTCTTGTGAGATTTGACACAAATATTCATCGACCTTAACATTTGTGCTTTCAATCATCTTTCCCAATATCTTGTTGTTGCATTTGTAGGCCTTGATATTGGTTGAGTAACCAAGAAATATCCCTTCATCACACCTTGAGTCAAACTTTCCAAGGTCTTCTTCATGTCTTCTGATGTAGCATTTGCTACTAAAGGCCCTAAAGTATTTAATGGTGGGAGGCCTTCCATACCATAGCTCATAATGGGTCTTAGTGCTATTGGCCCTCAACTGTACTCTATTAAGCAAGTAGACATTAGTGTGAACTTCTTCCTTCCAATACATATCGGGTAGATCTGCATCTTTCATCATTTCCCTAGCCATCTCTTGCATAGTCTTATTCTTCCTCTCTAGTACCCCATTCTACTGAGGGGTCATAGGAGCAAACAAATGTCTCCTAATACTATGATCTTTGTAAAAAAAATCAAATTCATATGGAGTAAATTCACCCCCTCTATCTAATATTAAGCATTTGATCTTAGCATCCATTTCATTCTCAACTTTTTCTTTGAAAAATTTAAACTTGTCAAAATCTTCTAATTTTTCTCTTAAAAATGTAACCCAAGTCATTGCAGAGTAATCATTAACAAGCAACATAAAATTCCTCTCACATTGTTGAATCTTTGTTCTTGTAGGTCCGCATAGGTTAGTATGAATCAGATCCAATGGCATTGTAGAAAAACACTCCTTGCTCTTAAAACTTGTCTTTGTTTGCTTTCCCATTTGACACTCCTTGCATAATGTGTTCATAGGCTTAGTTATCTTAGGCATATCTCTCATCGCATGAGTAGAGATGATCTTTACCGCATTGTCAAAGTTGATGTGTCCCATCCGCTTGTACCATAGCCAACACTCACCGGATTGAGCCAATAACATATTCTTCCATTTGCCTCCTTTAGATTCAATGGAAATTTCCATTTGTCCTAGTACCTTCTGCAACTAATCTTTCGAACCCTGCATTCCTAATATCACAACCTTTGGCATGAAAAGTAAGGTTGTACCCTTTATTACACATCTAACTAGCATTGAGGAGATTGTGCTTCAACCCTTTGACATAGAGGACATCCTCAATCTTGTTCTTTCCATCAATGGTTATAGCACCCTTTCCACAAATTTGTGTTGACTCATCACCACCAAACTTGACAGCTCCACCATTCTACTTCTTAAGTTCGATGAACCTCTCCTTGTCACCAGTCATGTGGTTAGAGAAACCACTATCGATCACCCAAGTATTTTCTTCTTCCTTTGCATGAAAGGTAGTCCACACAACCATTGATCTTTCATTATCTTTGTTAGCCTCCAAGGTACCAAACTTCTTACATTTTTCAATATATCACCCTTTTTATCACCAAATTTTAGGGCCATGAATAAGGTTTCATAATTTAAATCATTATCCTCATCTTTTGAATAAATATGCTCTCCTTGGAATAGAAACTCCTTTTGAACTTCTCTCTTTTGTTGCTATCTTCTGATTCTTTAAAAGGACATTTAGAGGCAAAATGTCCAATTCTCCCATAATTGAAACACTTAACTCGCCTTTGTATTTTTTGGTTCCCTTCTTCAATCTTCTCATAAAGTTTGCTTCTACCTCATCAAAGTCAACATTCTAATTTGTAGTTTCATCTTCCACCTTTTTAGTGACTTTGAATGCCGCTTCCTTTTTTGGAGCATCTTTCGTGACTTTGAATGCCAATTCATTTTTTTGGAGCATCTTTTTCAAACTCTCTCATTTCAAAGGTTGTGAGAGCACCAAAAAATTGATCTATTGAATACTTATCCAAGTCCTTAGACTCCTCAATAGAAGATAACTTATGACTATACAATTTAGGGAGAGACCTCAAAACCTTCTTCACAATCTCATTTTCTCACTTCTTCACCAAGACCTTCGATTCCAGTAACTACTTCATCCACTTGGAGCATATATAACTACCGATATCTTCATCCTTTATCATCCTTAGGGTCTCAAATCTACTCTTGAAGTTTTGCATCTTGACTTGGTTCACTTTACTATCTCCTTCATAAATGTTGCCATGCTTTTCCCATACATCCTTAGTAGAACTACAACTCATCACCTTCAGAAGTTCTGAATTAGCTAACCCACACATGATAGCATTCTTTACCTTGGCATTATTCTCATACAACCTAATCTCAATTGGATGATCTGTTGGAGCAGTAGTAGGAGCATTGTAACCATCCTTAAAAGGTTACCAAACACCAAACCCAAGAGAGTTTAGATGGCCTTCCATTCTTGCTTTCCAAAAGGTGTAATTTGTTCCATCAAAGTTGGGGCCCTTGTAAGATCCATCATGTGCCATCCCGAACCTTCCTCAAGTAGTTAAGATTCTTGAAAGGAACTTGGATCTGATACCAATTATTGAACACACCCAGCTACTGAGAGGGGGGGTGAATCAACATCTTCAAAAGCTTAAACCCTTGAGCATAATGCAAATATAAACTCTTGACAAGATCAACAACCCTTCAATAGACAAACAACTCTTAATAAAATCAGCAACAATGAAAGATAAAGTGATGAACACAAATGAACAAGATAACACCATATTTACGTGGAAAGCCTAAGAAGGGAAAACCACAGTGAGAAATCTCAAAATATATAAAGCTCACTACTTACAAAATTATAATTTTGTTTTAAGGCTCACTGCCTAAGGAAGCTCACTGCTCCCTGAAGGCACACAACCTTAGGGAAATATACAAAAGGGACTTAGAGATTGAGGTGCACAACACCAGGGAAAGATACAAGGACTTGCTAAAGAGACTCACTATTTGATAGTAGGATACATGAAGATTTATAATTACTAGTTGGCCCAAAAACAAACTGTGCCATATAAAAATGGCCCCTTGTCATTTTCATGGCCTTTTAGGTCTTGTTTCATGGTGTTTGTCTATTTTGCTTTGATTTTATGTTGTAACATGGCTTGAACATGCATATTTAGGTACTAAAATTCAAATAATGACGTCTTGTGAAGGTGTTGTGAAGTGTTGTAAGACATTTCCACATTCTTCTAGACTCTATTTATTACAATTTACCTAAAAATCACCTTTTTATTCATTATCAAGTCCTATTTTGAAGTGTTGTAAAGTCTTGTAACAAAATTTCACACTCTCCTAGGCACATCTTCACTATTTATCCCCCTCTTATGACTTATTTGACCCCTTTATGCCCTCATGTCTTAATTAAGTGCATTTTTTAATATTATACCGACAAATAACATTAAATACATCATATTTCCCGACACACATTTTCAGGTCCTAAGTGGGACCCATTTGCCATGGGTGGCGAATGAGTCCCCCTTGGCTCTAAATTCAAAATATTTTAAATTTCTTTTTAGGTTTTTATTCAAATACACTTGATTTTGGCCTATGATGAGGTATGAACAGTTACTAAGACACAAGATGGTATAAATAAGTGATTTTCACCTCATTTCAAGACCCATTCATTCAAGCATTCAATCTCACATCACATTCAAGCATTCAAGCATCTTACAATATCTTATCAAGCAATATTCAAGCACTTTGAAGCAACCATTGGCATTACTTCAGACTTGCATCATCAAGGGTTTGGTAAGTTGATAGCATTTGCATGTTGTTAGTTTATCATTCCTTTGCATTTCATTATTTTATTAAGGGTTTGATTATCAAAAGTGGCATTTGACCAAGGCAAACCCCTATTTGCTAACCCTCAACCATTTTCCCCCTTTGCATGTGCATTTGCAGACTTAGGTATGCAGATTTAATAAGATTTTTAGTGTTGAAAAGTGGAGAACAAGTCAACTAGGTGATTCAAGTTAACTCAAGTCTGTTTCAAGCTTGGAGAAGGTTTTTTGTCCGTTTCCTATAGAATTGACTTCGACAACCCGACAAGCAGTGATTTCTAGGTCTGGTGTTGCAAAGTTGAATCTTGAATGTTTAAAAATTTGGGAGAGGACTGATTCGCCATTAGTGGCGAATGATTCCCACCTTAGGACTAAAAATCTGAATTTTGTCATATTCCAGATCCCGACAGACAGAAACTCGCTTGGACCGATAATTTTTCACCAAGAGTAGGACTGATTTGCCACCCTGGGCGAATGAGTCCCACTGTGAAAATTCAGTGATTTCAACCAGCATTCACAACATTTCGGATTCATCAAACTTCACACAGGTGCACTCAGATTCATCCCTTTTCTTTCTGTTCTGCATATTTTCTTCATTTCGTTTATTATTGCATTACACAATGTGTTTTCAAACATAGCTTAAATCTCACTTTTGCATTCATATTTAGTCATTTAAATCAGTCAATTGCATTTAGTTTACTTCATTTAGGTTGAAAAACATTGCACATAACATAATTTGAATGAACTCGTTAGTATTTTTGGGCCCTATCTCTCTCCTTTTAGGTGAAAAACCCTAGAAGAGCTAGAGAAGTCCATAGGAAACCCAAAAATCAACGATTCATTTTGGTGAACTTGCATTTTGAACACTTTGCATTTTTTATTTCATTTGCATATTGCATCTTAGTTTACATTTGCATCAACATTCAATTAGGACATTGTTTTGTTTTTGTAGTTTAGGCCTTTTTATATTGCATTAGTGAAAGCTTCATTTAGATTTCATTTTTTCATTGCATCTTATTGAGAAAACAAAAAATCTGCATTCTGCATCTTTCATTGCATTTTCTAGAGCATTAAAATCATCTTAAAATTTCCGAAAAACACAAAAAATTTGCATACTGGGACTCATTCGCCATGTAGGGTGAATCAGTCCCTTTGCACTTTTTAAAACAACATTTCTGGCATTTTCTAGCATTTTTTTGCATTTCTGTTTTCTGTAGTTAGATCTCTATTACAGTTAGCAACATTTTTGTTATTTGCATTTTAGACATCTTAGATCCCCTTGCATTTGCATTCACCCATCCTTTGTGGTACTTGTATGAGTTTTGGTGCCCTGTTGATAATACTTTAGTGAGAATAAGTTCTAGACTCATGGCTTCCCACGATAGCACTTTCGTTGTGGACCTTGGGATCTCACGAGCTCCTACTCCTAGTATGGACAATGGTGCATTAGGCACTGACAATACCACCTCTATGCCTTCACCTTTCCATCCAATGCATGTTGACACTCAAAACAATTCCCTCCTGCAAGAAAAGGTCATTAATATTCATGAGGATTTTGCACATTTACAACAAGACTTGTCACTTGAAAACATTTCCACCACTACCATACCTGCTATTGAAAACCTTCATCGTTTGATTGAAAGTGATGATGGCTTACAAGTGATGAAGAAAATTGATGAGATTTACACTAAACATGCCTCTTCTAATATCCAATCTGCAAACATTTGTGTAAGCCAAGGAGGACCTCAAGTTACTCCCCCTTCAACTATATCATCCATACCAACTTATACCTATCCGCAAGTTCACACAACTATGCATCAGGTTAGTTATGCAACTCCTTCTTTCACAATTCCACCTAGCATTCCTACTTCTCTTGTGGCATCACAAGTCCCTTCCACCACCTTCACACCCTATAGTATTCCTTTCACTTCACCTAACATCACCTACACTCCATCACCCTTTTCTCTTCTGCCTCAACCCACTTACCCTGATCCTGTTCTTACACAACTCCTTACTATCGTTTCATCCATGCAACACCAACTTTCCACCATTAGCCAAGGTCAAACCACTCCACCCACCTATCATGTTTGTAGTAGCCCCTTATCCTTAGAAATATTACGTACCTCAATGCCACAAGGGATATAAATTCCTGGGTTTGAGAAATAAGGAGGAAAAGGAGACCCTATCAACCATGTTAATGCTTATACAACTTTAAGTAGTGATTTTGTCCTTGATGATAAAATTTTAGCCAAACTATTTCCAAGGACCTTGAAAGATACTACATTAGAGTGGTTTTCTAATTTTCCTAATCATTCCATCCATTCTTTCAATGAATTGGTGGATGCTTTCATAAGTCGCTTTCAAGTTCACATGACACCTAAAAAGACAATGGCTGACCTCATGCGATGTAGACAAAACACATATGAAAATGTAATAGATTTTATCTTACAATACCAATCCTTGTATGCTCAAATTGATTTCAAGATTCCTGATGCACATCTGCAAAAGATGTTTATAAAAAACTTGACCACCAACCTTCAGGATAAATTAACTATGACAAAATTCCCTTCGTTTATGCATCTATGCACAACCTTGTGTGAATACCATAACTCGGTTTCAAGTCGTGATTCAAAATCCACTTCTAACTGAGCTGACAAACCCAAACATAGCCATCAAAACCAAAATACAACACAAAACTTTCGTAAACCAAATAGAGACTTTTTATAGTTCAATCCGCCTCTGCCTTCACAACCGCAACCAACCCAACTAGTTCCAAATCTAGTGGTAGCTATTAAAGCAACGACGTCTTATACTTATGGGGATTTGAACAAACAATTTACACCCTTACCCGATTCCCTCCATAACACAATGAACCAATTAATTCAAAAATGCATGCTTACTTTTCCACATATTAGACCACTCGATCCAAATCAGCCATTACCACCCACCTTCAAACCTAACCACCCACCTTCAAACCTAACACTTATTGTAATTTTCATCACCAAAATGGACATGACACTGAACACTGCAAGCGTCTAAAACATTTAGTTCAAGACCTAATTGATTCAGGCCATTTGTCCATTATGGGTGTTAATGATCAAGGCAATAAGTCCGTTGCACCCCCTAACCAAAACTTACAAATCTTCACCAATCCTATGCCTAAACACACTACTTCATTTGTCAAGGCTAGAAAACCTTCACACACTGATGTCATGACTGTTGATACAAACAATGAACAACATTTATAGCTCCACCTGTTACTAAAGAAAGTCCTATGGATAACCTTGTGGCTACGATATATGTTATCCCTCGTAAGGGCCAAACCACTAAATTTCTTGATATCACTTTTTCTGCTAAAGACATACTACCAAAGCTTCTTGATGGTCCTCTCTACATAGCTGGAAAAATCTATGATAAGCCCACTAATGGGATATTAATAGATCCTGCTTGTGGTGAGAATGTGATCATAGAGGAGTTTCTAGTATTACTTGATCTATGTCAAGATGATTATAATAAACCAACTGCATGGATTAAAACACATACTAGTTTTGCATGCCCTATGATTGGATCAATCGTACTCCCCTTACAGATAGGACCCAAATCTTTGGAGCTAACATTTTCAATTATTTCACAATCTGACCAATTTCGTTTGCGGATAGGCCACCTTGGCTATGCTCAATGAAAGCGGTCCCATCAATCATTAACAAGTGTTTGAAGTTTCCACATGGAAATGAGGTATTCACCGTACACCATAGTGGATTTAATCCCTTATCTTCCAAAGGTAATTATTCTTTAGAAGCCTTTTGGCCTGCACCCATGGAACCCATCACCCCTCGAAGGGAATTCTTTTTCATCACCTATCAAAAGTTTAAAGCCAAAAAGATAGCCGAATTGTCTCTTCGTAACTCATCCCCGTTCACTTCCACACCTTCTATCATAGATGAAACCATGCTTCAACCCGAGTCTGACATTGAGAAAACCATACAACCTCCTGAACAACCACCTTTAGATACTTCCCAACCATCATTCAAATGACCAAGGGCAACTAAAACAACTCCTGTCATGCCTCCTCATATTAAACAACTTGTGTATAAGGCAAAAGAGCAAGTGGTTGACCCGTCCTCTTTGGTTTCTTCTATTCTTCCCCCTTTGGAAGTTGAAGAACCTATGATGACTCAATCCGCTCTTACACCTCAACAAATCCAAAACAGAATTAATTGAAACCGCGGTGCTAGGGAACATAGGCATTGTCGTCATCTCCTTGCTCGTCAATCTCACATGGAAGAAAATAAAGAAAATCAACCTACACCTTTGACAGAAGTAATAGATGACCACCCTCCTTATCCTGACTTGCCACAAGACAATCCAGTACAACAATCACAACAACACGAACAAGTCCAACGACCACAACTTTTGATACATCCATCCTTAGAAATCACCCTTCGTCCTCCCATTGTCATTAATCTTGATGATGATGATGATGATGATGATGCGACGATAGAAAAAATATATGAGGAAGTGCATAATGATTTAAACTCTTTGTTTTCATCTACAATGAGCTTACAAGATAAATCCTCTCCACCACATGAAGAACCTGGTACAACTTCTAGTTTGGCACTTGCAATTATTCCTTTGGATAGTCAACCGCCCTCGCATTACACTGAACACGATTGGGAGGTGGATGACTTTTTAGATGGTTGACTTGCATTTTCCTAGCTAGCCTTTTTTGCATTTCTCTTTTTATTTGCATTTCCATGTGTGTATCGTGTTCCGCCGTATCGTATATTTGATGTTTCCTCTTTTTGTAGACTTCTATTTGCATCTCTATTCTTCTATATGTCATGCCTCTTCACTTTTTTTCTTTCGTTTTGTGTTTTCCTTTTAGGGATGATGCAAAGCGTAGAGACACCCTATGTCTCTTCCATGTTGATCCAATCGGTCCTTTTTCTTTTTACTTTGTCTTTTTCTTGTGTTTTCCTTTTGGGGATGACGCAAGGCATTGAGATCGCAATGTCTCCTTCATGTTGACCCAAAATATTTTTCACTCTCTTTTTTTCCTTTTCGCTTGTGTTTTCCTTTTAGGGACGATGCAAAGCATTGAGACTGCAATGTCTCTTCCATGTTGACCCAAAATGGACTTTTTTTTCCTTTTGTTTTCGCTCTCTTTGTATCATTCTTCTAGTTCTATGTGCTTTGGGGAATGATGACAGTTCCGTGATCTTTCATAAAAACATTGCAACAATGAACATACTGACCCAAAATCCATAGATCCCTTATGTGTTTGGTGTGCTTTCTTTTCCAAGGGGTTACTCCCTTTCTTTGTTTTTCATTTTCCTTGACATGACACAACCTAACTTCGAAACATATGACTTGGCATAGGGCTTTCCAAGTTGGCTCTCATGCCTTGTTTTATTTTTGTATTTTCTTTTCTTCTCTACTTTAAATTAATTTCTCACAAAAATGATGTGTAGAAATTCCTTTAAAGTGGGGGGCATACATTACCATAATTAATTTTCATTC
This sequence comes from Sequoia sempervirens, assembly GCA_007258455.2. Classification (NCBI taxonomy): domain Eukaryota; kingdom Viridiplantae; phylum Streptophyta; class Pinopsida; order Cupressales; family Cupressaceae; genus Sequoia; species Sequoia sempervirens. Next base: position 59,049 of record VDFB02260304.1, on the reverse strand, counting down.
TTGGTTCCTAGTGCAACCTTGTCATTTATGTGATGCATTAGTCACTTTGTGGATGACATTGGGTGTGATGTCCTTCATAAGTGTGATCTATCTTAGCATATTACATTCCTCTTGGTGGCTTGATGTGATGCACTACATCCCCTAAGTTGTGAATATACTATTCTTTGATTGGTCCTCTTTTGGAGACATTAGACACAATGTTCCCTAAGTGAGTCCTAACCTTGCATGAACTGAACAAGACTCCTTTGAACATCCTTTAAATTTTTACATTTTGCACATTTTGCCACCTTGCATAACACAACTTGCATGACTGTGGTACCTTTCTTTTTGTTCATGGAATTTTCCTTGTGGTGCCTTGTTAAAGTTATCAACATGTATAACTTTAATATGGTTGAGTGGGAAGCCCACCTAGTAGCATGACTTTTCCCCATTGCCACTTTTGTGTTTGTGAGTGCATATCAACTAGCGTATGTATCTTACCTTTTTGGGCTTTCTCACCTTGTGGAAAACTAGTTCTATGGCCCCAGAGTGAGTACATTTGGGCCTTCTCACCCGACAGACCTTTCTATGTTCTGTCACCCCAGAGTGAGTACACATTCTCTTTTTCAAACAATTAGCCTAGATCTAATCCGCAACTAGTTGGATTATCGATCGAAGCTTCATCCATTTCATTTCAACACTTGTGTGTCACTTTGTTATTATGCCTAGTTTGCCATGGGATCTTCATCCTAGGGGCTTGACCATCCCTCTTGATTGTTGTCATTCCATCTTGCTAATGTAAGAACATTTGAACCCTCCCCTTGATGTTCATGGCTACTTTAGTGTGAGTTTGAAGCAAGTTCATCCTCTCACTAAAGTGGGGGCTAAATGTGCCATAAAAAAATGGTCCCTTGTCATTTTCATGGTCTTTTAGGTCTTGTTTCATGGTGTCTGTCTATTTTGCTCTGATTTTATGTTGTAACATGGCTTGAACATGCATATTTAGGTACTAAAATTCAAATAATGATGTCTTGTGAAGGTTTTGTGAAGTGTTGTAAGACATTTCCACATTCTTCTAGACTCTATTTATTAGAATTTACCTAAAAATCACCTTTTTATTCATTATCAAGTCCTATTTTGAAGTGTTGTAAAGTCTTGTAACAAACTTTCATGCTCTCCTAGGCACATCTTCACTATTTATCTCCCTCTTATGACTTATTTGACCACTTTATGCCCTCATATGTCTTAATTAAGTGTATTTTTAAATATTATCTCGACAAATAACATTAAATACATCATATTTCCCGACACACATTTTTAGGTCCTAGGTGGGACCCATTCGCCATGGGTGGCGAATGAGTCCCCCTTGGCTCTAAATTCAAAATATTTTAAATTTATTTTTGGGTTTTTATTCAAATACACTTGAAGTCTGCCTGTGATGAGGTATGAACGGTTACTAAGAGACAAGATGGTATAAATAAGTGATTTTCACCTCATTTCAAGACCCATTCATTCAAGCATTCAATCTCACATCACATTCAAGCATCTTACAATATCTTATCAAGCAATATTCAAGCACTTTGAAGCAACCATTGACATTACTTCAACCTTGCATCATGAAGGGTTTGGTAAGTTGATAGTATTTGCATGTTTTTATTTTATCATTCCTTTGCATTTCATTATTTTATTAAGGCTTTGATTACCAAAAGTGGGGTTTGACCAAGGCAAACCCCTATTTGCTAACCCTCAACCATTTTCCCTCTTTGCATGTGTGTTTGTGGACTTAGGTATGCAGATTTAACAAGCATTTTGGTGTTGAAAAGTGGAGAACAAGTCAACTAGGTGCTTCAAGTCAACTCAAGTCTATTTCAAGCTTGGAGAAGGTTTTCTGTCTATTTCTTGCATAATTGACTTCGACAACCCGACAAGCAGTGGTTTCCAGATCTAGTGTTGCAGAGTTGTCTCTTGATTTTTCAAAAATTTGGGAGAGGAATGATTTGCCATCAGTGGAAAATGAGTCCCACCTTAGGACTGAAAATCTAAATTTTGTCAGATTCCGGATCATGAAAGACATAAACTTGCTTCTGACAGTTTTTCACTAGGAGGATTGATTCGCCACCCTGGGAAAATGAGTCCCACTATGAAAATTCAACAATTTCAACTAGTATTCATCCCTTTTCTTTCTGTTCTGCATATTTTCTTCTTTTAGTTCATTATTGCATTACACAATGTGTTTTCAAACATAGCTTAAATCTCACTTTTGCATTCATATTTAGTCATTTAAATTAGTCAAATACATTTAGTTTACTTCATTTAGGTTAGACAACATTTCACATAACATAATTTGAATGAACTCGTTAGCATTTTTGGGCCATATCTCTCTCCTTTTAGGTGAAAAAGCCTAGAAGAGCTAGAGAAGTCCATAGGAAACCCAAAAATCAATGGTTCACATACTTTTAACTAAATTTAATCAATGAAATTCTCAACAAGATAGGGTAGGACCCAAACTTAACACAACTTCAAATGCTAGCATAGACCCCCAAGCACATAGTGCAAGCAAGAGAACAAGCCCTATCGATGAGACATCCACAAATTACCCAAAAAAACAACTCAAAAAAATATGCAAAACCAAAGAGATCAACCATTGATGTGTGCACCACAAAGAGGCATTCCATGAACATCCAAAAACACTTCCAGATACTTCTTTCACAATGTCATGCCACAAACAACCACTGCAAACCAACCAAAAATATAACACTTCATCCTAAAAACTTAGAAGACAACCATAAAATAGTACATTAACAAACCAACTTGCGGTAAACTTCATCATATGAAAACTAAACTGAGAAACTACACAAGAACTGAGAGCATGTTCACCAAACCACAAGAGAAGAAAGATGAATGTAGAGAAATGTGGAGCATTTTTCGAACCAATCTTGATAAGCAACAAAACTACCAACCCACTGCAATTACCAAAAACCTCCTCAGCAACACTGGTGACTTGAAAAGATAGAAGTGCAATGTCCATAGAACATAAAAATTGAACCCCAAATCGTAAGACCATAACATCAAAGGTGGAGGAATGTAGAGCATTCTCTTAAATAGTCTTCAAACAAACTTCCTATAGCATAAATTTTCACCAACATACGAAGAACAAAACTTCTTTATAGCAACACATACTTCCTCAAGAACAACAGGAGAGAGCATACAACATACTAGATACCATCAATGACATCTCTCCAACTTCATCATTACTTCTAATCCTCATCTTAATATATCATCATGATATCATCTCTACTAACGACAACTATACTTGATACAACTTTAATTGTCATCAAACAAGGAATGGCATCCAATCATGAACATAAAAAAATTTACTGTTAACACATCATCATACATCAATGACAACCCAAATTGAGTGTTGACACAAACAACAAAGACAACCCAAACTGAGTGCTGACATCAATGAAAAAAAAATCTAAACATAGGTAACATATGTGCAACATGATGGACTCTTTTTTTATGATAAAAAATGGTCATACAGTTGTTTCTTAGAATGATTCTTGAGATCTCTAGTTTTTGATTATTTATTTCTATTCTTTTCTTTAACCCTTGAGTCAAAATTTTTAGGAAGCTAGTTAGTCAATTGTGGCTAAATTTAAGACTTCTCTTTTTGTAGAGAATTCTTGGATATATTACTAGAAGGGTTCTAGTAGCCATCCTAGAGGAGATTCGCTTGAAGCTCAAGCTACTCTTTCACCTATTCTTTAGGATTGGCCTTCATATTCTTTGAAAGAATATGATTTTCCATCTTGGGGTTAGGATTCCAAAGGGACTTGCTTTGTGACTCTTGGATACCAATTTCTAGAGAATAAGAGAGATGAAATTAAATGTTTTCCTTGGTGGAGAAAAATATGGAATAAATTTAGTTGGCATAAATGTATATTATTTATTTTTCTATTGTGTCAAAATAAGTGTCTACTTGGGATAATATCAAAAAGAGAGGATTTATAGACCGTTCAAATAGTGTTCTATGTGTAAATAATGAAGAAAATGTTTCTCATCTCTTTTTTTTTTCCCGATATCCTTATATTTGGGTATTTGAAGAGATAAGTGGAAATGATAGAATCAATCTATTATTTATGTTTAATATTTGATTAAATTTTGGGTGAGTTTAGGATGCCCTCTTGAGCCATATTCTATTGTGTTTTCTTAGGATATTAGTCCTATTTTTATTCTTTGGTAGATATGGTTATAAAAGACTTGTAGAATCTTTTAGGGTCACCAACATATTCATATTCTTGAATAGGTATGGATGGAGATTATGGTTATGCTCAAAGAAAATATTAATATAAAATTTTCTTTTGAAGGGATCTTATCTTCTTCCGATTCTACTCTTTCAAGTAGTTTGGATATTTCAAATATTTAATTTATATTTGGATTTGAATATCAGTCTTCTAAGTAGGTGATAGGCTTGGTATGTGGTGACCTCCTTCTATTTTTTTTAAATTATCATTGATATTTCTTCTTGAGGTAACTTAGGAAAAACTAGAATTGGAGGAGTTGGTAGTGCTAATGATAGTATTATCCTTTCTATTTTCACTTATGTGATAGGGAATAATTCTAACAATCTAATGAAATCCTAGGAAACTTTAATGAATTTTGAGAACTTTTATTTGGGTTGGAGGAGGTTATTTGTGAATCTAATTCCTTGATTTTATTTTTTAAACAAAAATAGTTCTTAGGATTCCCCAGAGAGGTTTGCTTCTTAATGAACTTAATCCTTCATCTCTCTTTGAATTTTGATGCTATCTCCTTTGCTCATATTCATAGGGAATGTAATGGTGTAGCAGTTTTCCTTAACAAGTGGGATTTAGAAGCAAATCATTATTGACATGTTTTTGAGTTAGGATCATGGTATTTTGATAAATTCTCTCATATTTTATAACTTATTCAATATTATTAGATTAAATAGGAATAAGAGGTTTTACTATATTTTAGTGATCGTCATGACTAGATTTATTCTAGATTGTATAGGTTTCAATATATGGGTAAACCTTCTTGGTTCTTCCCTCTTCTACATTTAGCAATGACCCTTGCAATTTAGAAATCTAAAAAGTGTAAAATATATCCATTAATATTTCTTTAGTATAATTATTTTCACCCCTTGTATACAAAAATATATTACTTGGTGTAAAAATTTAATAAATGGAGGTTATGTTCTAGGGTAAAAATCATGGGTCAATTGTTTAGAGAAAAGATATTGTAATAAAAATTCCTTCCATCTCTCCATAGTGATTAGAAGACAAGTTAATTTATACATACAAAATAAATACTTGAAGATTTCAGAGTGTTCCAACCTTCAAAAGCTATTGCTCCATTAAATGTGTCAACAAGCTTAAAATTTACTACAATGTCCATCATCTTTGATGTATTCCAAATATCACAGCTTGTAAGGATTTTTATTTGATTAATATAATCCATCATGAGAGTGAAGAGATTATTCACAATATTTAGTCATTAATTGTTGCTTAAAATACTTTTAATAAATATCAATGGCATCCAAAAACCAAAATTGAAATTTATTTGATTATCTCCTATTTAATTTCTTATACAAAAACTAGCAAATTGAATTAAAATAGTTTAATATATCTTATGAGAAAAAAATTATTCAACTATAATATATAAGATTTTTTTTTTTAAATGGTTACTAATGGTACAAACTCAAAGAAGTGGAAGAGAAGTAACATAATTGAAGAGGAAATTATTGGACTAATCACTAGCATCTCCCTTCAGATTTGGGACATGGACTAATTGCCTCCAGTGGATCCACTTATCTATCTAGCATTTGTATCAGGTGTTAATAGGTTGATTTTTTGGTGCAACATCAAATGTGTTCCAATAGATGGTATCAGAGCTGGATCATGGGGTTTGAATACTCTCAAGTGACACTAATGTGGGATTATTGGACTAATCCCCAGTGTCTCCCTTTGGATTCAGGACATGGACCAATTGCCTCTTGTGGATCCACTTATCTCTAGCATTTATATCAGGCATTAATAGGCCGATCTTTTGGTGCAACATAAAATGTGTTCCAACAAAAATATATTCCTCCTTAAATATAATAGTATTTGTTTCTTCATAAGGTATGGCCTAAATGATTAGTATAGTTGACATTAGTCAATTAATGAATTTTTGTCTAATGTAAGTGGAATGATGAGTAGGAGTTTAGAAGGGAAAATATTTTTAATGTGGATGATCTAATAGTTCCCTATCCTACATATAAGATAGAAGCATGAAATATACACGAAGATATAAAATGCATGCGTAAGAGGACATGTCCATGCATGAATAATCTCTTCTTTTGATGTAAGGTATAGATTCTAGGGTAATTAGGGCTCATAGTTAAAGCTTTAAATTTTTTTCTTACTAAATGAGCTCAAAAAAGTGACTGTGAAACGAGATGGAAAAGTGTTAAGTATGCAATTCTATTGAATTTGTGAAAGGTCTTGTTAAATCTATCCTTACATGGTGTTTCTCACCTAAGCACCTGTTGATGGTCAAAACAACACAACAACATTAAATAGAATATCTCTATTATATTTCTCCTGAAAAAGAAAGATAACATAAAGTAATCTAACTCCCAAGGTCCTGGTAGTTGGTTCTCAACTGTGCTAATATTGCTCAATGATTAATGTAACTATTATGTTCAAGGGGCCTTTGCTAGTAATAAGGAACAAAACTACATTAGATCAATTAACCTATGTTGGGGGGGTTTAAATAAATATAAACAGATGGATCAGGGCTTTAGAATAGTAAAATATGAATAAAACTTCTTAATATCTAGACATGTACTTTAACAATGAGTATTTCTCTATCCAACCAAAACAACAACATGATGCAATCCATAGAATAATCTACACCACTGCATACATTCATAGTGCTAATTCAACAATCACAACTATTCACTAAAACTTTACTTCAAAATTTAAAATAGATCACTCACTCATTGCTCAAAACATAAATCAAATAGACATAACAGTAATTTCATTCACAGATAATTCAATGAGATAATCTTGAATTTGATTTTCCCTATTGATTTGCCTCAAATTGAAAACATTTAGGCACAACTCATTAGCATACAGATTGATTATGAATCATTAACCTTATCAAAGAGGTCCAAACTTAATAATAACATGAAAATTGTATAAAAACTGTAAAAAGAGTATCCAAGTTCAACTAAACTTTTCAAAGTATCTTGCTAAAAATTCATGAAATCCTAAAACTATGATTCCTATATTCTATCATCAGGTGGCTAATCTTTCTTCAATCAGCCGACCTTTACAAAATAGAGCCCAAAAGTACATATAGGCATGTCATGCATAAGTTTCTCTCAATTAGAAACTCAGATCCACAAATTAGGGAACATAAACTGCATGAAGGAACTAGACTGGCTGATCTTCAGTTCCAAGGTTGATTGCTTTGTTGACAAAATTTTGATGCCCAAAGAGGAAGGTGAAACTGGCGGGTGAAAACTTGAGTCCAACTTATGTCAAAACCTTGCAAAATAGGAGAGGAGAGGATGTTTTGTAAAGAAGAGAATGTTCTATTCCCAACTCACTCCTGCATTGCATGTTCAAGGAGATATTCATCAGAACTAGAGAATACTTGTTGAAGGATGCCTAGATAAGGTCCATCTAAACAACTGTCCTCAAACTTGATCCTCTTCAACTCTATTGAGGAAAATTCATGCATATCTTTCAATTTGATTAATTCCATTCTAATAGCTTTTACCTCTTCCTTGATGTCCATGAGCCTGTCCAACAACAAGTCTTCTCCATAATCTTCCTTTTGCATCACTCCCTCAAATCTGCTACTCCACTTCTCCTCCAACTTGTCCAAAGGAAGACCTTCTTTGACTGTGAAGCCCACATTGACCAGAATATCGATTACTGCCTCCAATTCATCAATTTGTTTTTTCAAGTCTTTACTAGCCTCTTAAACCTCATTCGTATACTCATAGATGAACTTGGACTTGAATCGAATTATGCTCAAGGTCTTCTCAATGAAATCTGCATTGTCCTCCTCAAGAATTGACTTCTCTAGGAGAGTTGACTTGGGAACTTTGCTGATGTCCTTCAATTTCTTAACATATTCTTTGTATTCTTCATCTTGCTTCTCTAAGACTTCAACATGCTGATTCATCTCCTCTACCAACTCAAGTTCTCCTTCATGAATTTTGAAACTATCAGCTAACACTTCACCAACCTCTTGGTTGAGTCTATCAATCCACTTGTCAAGCATCCCCACCTTACTTCTCATTTGCACTGAGTCATCAACTTCCTTCTTTGTCAGTAAGACTAGGGATTCAAGAGCAACAACTTGTTGAGAAATTGGAGTGGAGACATCCAAAAAGAACATATGCAACTGATCCAATTGGGCTTTAAGTTTATCCTTTTTCTACTTATCCTTGATCATTTTGGATTTGGTGGAGGAAGCTACAATATCAATAAGATTCATCTGTTGGTTCTGTTACCCCTTAAAATTTTATTTCAAGACAAGTTGTTTTAAAACACATCCTTTCATGGTAAACTTGTGCAAGTTGCGAATTCAACAAATTTCATAACTATCGCAGTCTTGTCAAAATCCTGAACCAAGTCTCTAAGTTCTGATGTTTGAAAATCACCGACCCTTTGAAGCTTTGGAAATTATGTTATGTGTTATTGAGATATCGACAGTTCTAGAAATTCCAGAACTCTTGACTCATGGTTACAAGGTTATAGCTTGTAGCAACGAGGTGACTTCCCTGGTGTATGCACTATTTCCAAAAGTATCAAAGAATTTAATGAAGTATATGACGCCTTTAAGGAATGTCTTCTCCAATTTCTCGAGATGACAATGGAAATTTTAAACATCATCCTTAGAGATCCTTTGAAAAGATAGTTCTTTAATAAGGAAGTTGGTGAAATGGTTTTACACGTTTTCTTAGCGAATAAATGACCACTCTCCACCATCAGTGGTTTAGCAACATGCATGGAATCTTTTCGTGATAGGGGATCATAACGTCTTTCCTTAAAATAGTTGTTGCTGGTGGTTTTCAAGACTGTTACTTTTGTAATGTAACAGTTTCAGATGTGCATGTATATATGGACCTCTAGGCTAATGATAGAGGCATCATTTTTTGGTGGGTAGGGTTTCTCTTTCGTAAAGTTGGTCATGTAGGGTGTTGAGCCTTTGTGCTTAAAATTTTGATATTGGAGGAATAAAGAAAGTGTTTTTCAGATCTTTGCATTTATAAATGTTTTCTTTAAATTGTCAATAGACTTTAGACTCTTGCAATTGCCTTCCAATATTAAGTCTATCATAGCTAACTATAGGTAAAATTATTTCTAGAGCTTTGAATGCAAAATAAATCATCTATTGAAAAGAAAATTCATTGCTCATTCTTTTTCTTTTTCTTTATGGGTATGGAATAAATGGGATTTGTATCATTTGTTTACATCCATTTCTTTTTGAAACTGTTCATCGCATTTACTTTCATGGGTCAATGTTAGTCTGGGTGAATATAGGGGTTTTAGGTTTCTTTTCCTTTATGTTGTCAGTTTTGGAATGTTCATTCTTGGGTTGTGCCCTGTTCCCCTTCACCCTTCTATGAGCGGTTCCCTATTTTTCTATTTTTCTCTGACTCCATACCCAATGGACGTGGATTGGTTTTCCTCACGATTCTGGAGTTCTCTGCATTTTCTACAAAATACAATTCCCAGTCGGAGCCAATGTTACCCCTTAAAATTATATTTCAAGACAAGTTGTTTTAAAACACATCCTTTCATGGTAAACTTGTGCAAGTTGCGGCTTCAACAAATTTCATAACTATTGTGGTCTTGTCAAAATCCCGAACCAAGTCGCTAAGTTCTGATGTTTCAAAATCACTGACCCTTTGTAGCTTTGGAAATGATGTTCTATGTTATCGGGATATTGGCAATTCTAGAAATTCTAGAACTCCTAACTCATGGTTACAAGGTTACAACTTGTAGCGATGGGGCAACTTCGATGGGGTATGCACTATTTCCAAAAGTATCAGAGCATTTAATGAAGTATAAGAAACCTTTAAGGAATGTCTTCTCCAATTTCTCGAGATGATAGTGGAAATTTTAAACATAATCCTTAGAGATCCTTTGAAAAGATAGTTCTTTAATAAGGAAGTTGGTGAAACAATTTGAAACATTTTCTTAGCGAATAAATGACCACTCTCTACTGTCGGTGGTTTAGCGACATGCATGGAACCTTTCTGCGACAGGGGATAATAACATATTTCCTTAAAATAGTTGTCACTGGTCATTTTCAAGACCATTACTTTTGTAATGTAACAGTTTCAGATGTGCATGTATATATGGACCTCTAGGCTAATGATAGAAGCATCTTTTTTTTGGTGGGCAGGGTTTTTCTTTTGTACAATTGGTCATTTAGGGTGTTGAGCCTTTGTGCTTAAAATTTTGATATTGGAGGAATAAAGAAAGTGTTTTTTAGATCTTTGCATTTATAAATGTTTTCTTTAAATTTTTAATAGACTTTGGACTCTTGCAATTGCCTTCCAATATTAAGTCTATCATAGCTAATTGTAGGTGAAATTATTTTTGGAGCTTTGAATGTAGAATAAATCATCTGTTGAAAAGATAATTCACTACTCGTTATTTTTATTTATCATTATGGGTGTGGAATAAATGGGCTTTGTATCATTTGTTTACATCCATTTCTTTCTAAAACTGTTCATTGCATTTACTTTCATGGTTATGGGTAAATGTTAGTTTCCCTTTTCTTCTTTCTGGTTAAAAACATACCCTGAATTTTCATTCATTGCAAAATGTTCAAAGGTAGTTGTGCCTTGTTAAATAAGCACTTGCAACTATCATTGCAAGTGACTCAATTGTTGGTACTATTTGTTCTTCCTTTTGGGCAATTTGAGTCTTTTCTATATTTATTTCTGAAGGACAAATCTGTTAACCAACAGGTTCCTTGTAGGTCTCCCCAAATTGACCATGCCTAATTGGTAATCAACTATTTGCATGTCTTCTCTCTCCTTATCAACCTCGAGAATTGCACATTCAACAACAATTTCTCCTGCATCCGTGAGCTTGGTGGAATGGAGAACTCTAGCCTTCTTTTTGGGTCTTTCATTGTCTATTTCCTTCATCATCTCATACCAATTGAGAGGCTGAGGTTGAACTATTTGTTTGTTCTGTAAATCAAGTTTCAACCATGTAGGAGTAGCATGAGTAGTGACCACTTGTGTTGAAGAAGAGGCAATAGTGGCAGAAGATAAAGGTTGCAATATAGTAGTCTTAGGTTGAGAGTCAATCTCTTGCATATTCTACTATTCCCTTTGTGCATCTTCTCATGTAAGTTTCTTAGCTTCTTCTTTATCCTTTTGCTCTTGCAACCTTTTAGATTCCAACTCCTTTTTCAGATGTTCTTTTTCTAGCTTCTTGTCCTCATACATCTAGTCTCTCTGTTTTTCAAGTTCCTTGACATAGTCCCATAACTCTTTAGATCTCTTCTCATATAAAGCAAGCTCCTCAGCTTCCTCCTCTCTCTCTAGGAATTCTTTCTCTTCTTTCTTTCTATGGGCCTCCTCAACAGCCTTGAATTTAGCCTCAAGGGCTTCTTTTTCTCTCCTATTTTTGGCTTTTTCCTCCTTAGGATCATGGATCTTCTGCAACATTGCCAATTTATCTCTTTCCTCTTTAGTTTTGATCTCTTGCTCTCTTTGCTGTTCTTGCTTAGCCAATTCATCAGCCTTGGCTTGAGCCTCCGATTCTTGATGTTTCATCAATGCATTAGCTTATGCTTTAGCATCAATCTCCTTTTGTTTAGCTAGTGCCTCAGCTTGTGCCTTAGAATTTGCTTCTCTTTTAACATCCTTGAGCAATTTCCATTGATCTTCCTCTGTCAAAACATGTTTAGTTCCTGCATCCTCAGTTACATCAAGAGATGCAACCACACGAGTCTCCCTATCAGATGGGGTAGCATCAAAATCTATCTTAATATTATGAATTTCTACCTCAAGCTCCTTCTCCTTCAAAGATTCAACTTCCTTGTGAAGGGTTCCCACAAGAATTTCCCCACTTGGCTACTTTGTGAGAGGTTGAGTTGATGTTTCACCTTGAGCAGTTGTTGAGGCACCAGGTTTTGTTGTGGCCTCCTCTCCATGTGCTTCAGGAAGATCCTAAGCAACAATCTCCTCTCCAAAATTGGGAGGGAAAAAATCCAAAGGATCCTTAGGAGGCATTCTCCTTTTTGTTCTTTTGTATCCTTGGGTGGTTCATGCAACCTTTCTCTTTTTGGAAGTCTAAACCTCTGGCTCCTTGATTCTCATGACAACCCATTGGATACTATTATCCAATACTGGTCTTGCAATCTACTTTATATCTATGGACTCCTCCACATTCCAATCCACTGGATCCAAGTCCTTGGTGCCTACATTTTCAACATCATATTGGGTATTCAAAGTTACCCCATCATTCGACAATGTGTCAAGGATGTCCTCCTTTATCCCATACTCAATCATGAGTGGGTTGGGAAATCTTTCATAGTTTCTTCTCCTTAAGTCATAATCATCTTGTAAGTCCATCCAAAAGTCTTCTAGTAGATTGAAATGTTTATCAAAAAAATTGGGGAGCAAACCCTGCATCTTGTGCTTAGGATCAAAATGCTTCCTGGAGGTGTATAAACCCAACTTCAAATAAATCAACTCTTCATAGATTTCTTTGGCTGCCACATTATGTGTACAACAATATTCACCCAATTTCTTGGTGAATTTATGACAACCGATCTTGTGTTTGGTACCAAATTTGAAGTTGACCCTCAAAGCTTGATAGATGAATTCCATCAAGACAATCCTGTTGCTGCAACACCTAGGTAGTAGATGTGGGTGGCCATCAAAACCAGCCAGCCTGAAATAAGTAAATTTTGGGTATTGGATATACCAATGTCCCCACTAAAGCAATAAAGGCCATGGCCTCTCTGCTTTGTTTGTAATCAACATCTCCTATTAGCCGATTAATGATAACATACAAAAATGCATCATTAACCCTTCTGTAATGGGACTCAAAAGTCTGTAAGGTGAGCTGATCATAATGATTCCACATGCTTTTCTGTCCAATGGCTTCTCCCAATATGCCCACTGCATTCAATCCAGGAAAGATGCCCCTTCTGGCTACTGTATAAATCACATAAGAGGTCATGAAGAAACTCCTGGTTTCTCTCACTCTAAGCATTTAGTTGTGTATGCAATCTGAAACAATCATAGGCCAATCAAATTGTTTCCTACCATCTAGGATAGTCTGAATGAATGGAAACATCCATTCCTTGAACTGGGAGGCATCTCTCTTCCCAAACACTCTAGAGAGCATCATTATTATATCCCCAATCTCATTGTAGAAATCTTCCCTTTTAGGTTGGTCAAGAAGCTTAGCTAGAGATTTTTTCTCAACTCTCATCCAACTCTTGTTCATATGAGTTTTGCTAGTCTCCTTCTTGTCACTATATAGTTTCAAAGCTTCTGCCTCATTGAGTTTCTTAGGGATTTTTGGGTTAGGTTCATTGAACATGAATCTAATCATTTGTGGTGTAAGGTCAATAATGACATTCCCCTGTAAGTCTACACATTGCTTGGTGGCAGGATTGTATGCTCTGGCTCCAGTCATTATCAATTCATGACACTGGAATGATAAGGGGAAGAGGGCAACATGTTCCAATCTAGATTGGACAATTCTCTCTGTCCTCCTTGTGACCTCACCAAATGTTTCCAAGAGAAACTCCTTGTAACTAAATGGGCCCAAGTTGGTATCAGTGATGTCTACCCAATCAGAGTCCACCTTGCTAGCTATGAGAGTAGCTTCCTTGTGTTTGTATCTCAAGGTATAAGGGAGCTTCTCCAACTTTATCCTTTTAGGTTTGGCTCCTTGCCTTGAACTTTTTGCAGGTTGGCTCCTTTGAGAAGCCTCCTCTGCTGCTCTTGACATCTCTTACTTCTGTAATAAAACCCTATATTAGATGAACAAAAATCATAAGAAACAATACACCATCTAATACATTTCTCTACTTCCTCAAGAAAAAATTCCATACTTACCCAACCTTCATGTTCACCGAAAGCGGAGTCAAAGAAGAACAAGGTATAGGAAACCATTTTAACACAAAGCAGGATTGGGACTAGAACAAGGACAAGACTCGAACCGGGTTGAAACAAAAACCAAACCTAGAACCAATTAATAGTTTCGAGTTTGACCTCCAACCCGGTCCCACTTCTGCCAAAGGGCGATCGTGAAGACCAAATTCAACAATAATTAGAAGCTAGGCCATTTTGGGAGTGAACACCAAAAATGAAAAATACCTATGGGATGAGTTCATTCCCGAGTCTGCTTCTGCCAGTTTACTAGACAAAATGAAGCAATTTCTTGAAGAGATGGTCACATGAGCTTAAGGACCAGAGTCACATGGGATAATATGGAAACTTAAAAATAAAGGGGCTTAAATCACCCTTTAACAGAACAAAGACCAATTTGAACTCTAAGGGCTGGGTATTTGTAAAGGTCGTCGAACAAACCCTAGTTTGCATGATGTGTCGACTTGGATAATTAGGGCATCAAATACCTGACATGTAAATCACTAAACTGACACAGGAGTAGGATCAGAGGGGTCTCCAAATGAATTCAAACATTCAAAGCACAGAGAACCCCATGAAAAGAAACCCTAGTTAGAAAATAGGGCACGACAAAAAGGACCTACCACAAAAGTGACAGCAGAACAAAAAACAAACAAATAAAAAGATAGAAAAGGAAAAATGGAAAATAGAAAAAAAAGACAAGAAAAAACCAAAAAGACACAAAAGAACAAGCCAAGATTCACATAAAATAGAATCCCGTGAATGCACAAGAACATGACAAGCAAGAACATGAAAACAATACAACAAAGCAAATGAGAAAATAGCTTGAAAAGACCCTACCTCAAAATACCAACAATAGAGGTTGAAATCGAATAAGAATTCACCCACCACGTGCCTTCGCAATTAAATCGTGCTCCTCTCGCAGTTACCCTGTCTCTGGTTGGCTAAAAAAAGTTAGAAAATAATGATAATGAGCTAGTTAACCTTGATTAAGGTTTAAAAATCCTTTCGCCCATGTGAGGAGGCTACAATTAATGCCATAAATGTGGTCGGTCGGGGGTAGAGAAAACAACGTAAAAAGAGTAATCAACTAGTGTGAAAACCCAAGGTAGGTCGGACACAGACCTGAATCTAGAACATAACAAGAAACGTTTACCAAGTCTCTTATCCAATTTTGAACCCGGTTTCGGTCCCGCAAAAAGAACAGACAACAAAGGGAAATAGGGGCGGAGTCGGAACCAAAACCAGACATGAAACTTTTACAAAGTTCCAAGTTTGTTCTGATCCCAATTCCATTCCTGACAAAGAAACAAACACTGAGACAAGGACAAAAGAAATGGTGGGAAGCGGGACCAGATCAGAAACCAGGCCCGACCGAGACACAGACGACAACAAAAGACAAAGCTAATGAGCAGGAGCAAGATCGAAACAAAAACCGAATTCAAAACTTTTACAAAGTTCCAAGTTCAATTCCCATTCCAGTTCTTCTTTTGCCAGAGCAAAAACAAAACACAAGGCAACAAGAAACAACTCAAGGGAGAAACAGACCTAAGAGCACAAGACCAACCAAAAGACAATGAAAAGAACACGAAACAAGGATGGGATCAGAATCGGGACCGAATTCGGACTTGGAACCTTACAAAGTTCCAAGTTCGGTTTCCATTTTGACTCTGGTTCTAACAGAGCAAAAAGAAACAAGGACTTAGGAGAAAAACGAACAACTCCTAAGATCCAAACAAAAAGGGACAAAAAAAACAAAGGGGGACCCATTTTGTTCCAAAATAAAATATGGGGTTGTTAAGGCAACAAATGGCGCCTCAACTGGGAAAATGGTTTACCCATTTTCAAGATACTAAAGAATTCAGTCACCCAGAACCTCTGGTTTATGAAGCATGCTAACTTAAGTAGGATCATATATATTGGGTAAGGTTGAGCTAGAATCTCAAATGTATATCAACATGAACTACTTTGAATCTGAGTGTGTGCATATATGGTTCATCTTTCTTCATAAAAACTTTCTCCACCCCTGAAAAACTACACCTAATATCCAAGCTACGTAGGTTGAGTCCTTTAACTGTCATGCAATGAAATCCTGGGCATTGCTATGCTACCAGTCATGCATTAATAGCCCCAATGGAGATACCTCTAGTTCTTTCAAAGCATTACTCTACTGCCAGTCAGATGTCCATAGCCCTGATAGAGATACTTGAATCACCCATTTGATATTGAGTCTACTTTCTTTCAATGGTTCTCTCTTCTTTTTTCTTTTATAAGCTTCACTTGTGGGAATTCTTTATTGACTTTTCTCAATACTTAGATATAACTAATCTAAAATGTGGGTTGAGAACTACAGTGGACCTTATGACAATTTTGGGAATTAGATTTTTCACTTGAATCAGAGATACAATCACCTTGAGATGAATAGGGACTTTACATAGGTAGATGTTTTATCTATTTTGTGATAGACTTCAATCATTTTTCATGAGATTATCTACAATATACCTTATTCTTAATAACTTTTCAAACCAGTGTTAAAATGACCATAAGACATAAGTTTAGAACAAAAATTTTCAACAGATATGCCTGAAAATACCCAAATCAATTTCTCTCCTAGTTCCTACAACATACTTTGAATAATAACCCCTTCATTTCAAAATGGAAAGAAATGAAGGTCCCCAAAGACCAAGAAAAAACAAAAAAAACAACAAAGGAACAAAACAAAAGAACAACTAATTACATATAATACAACCAATCAGAAAATAAGACCCTCATGGGCCAAAGTAGTGCTTGAGAAACTGACCATTCACGGGCAATGGAACAGGTTCTCCTGTTAGGGTGTTCAAGCGAAAAGCATTCTCACCCAAGATCTCAACTATTTGATACAGACCCAACCAGAGTCTATCAAACTTCTGGTGGTCTCTCTTTTTCTCTTTAGCTTTATCCCACAACAACACAAGATCTGATATCTTGAAAGCCTTTATTTTGGCTCTTTTGTAAAACCAACATTTGACGACAGTCTGATGCTTAAAGAACTACTATAAAGCAATGTCTCCCTATTCTTCCATGTTTAAAAGATTAGTTAGCCTTACCTCAATCCAATCATCCTTTGAATAAAATTCCTGCATAAACCTGAGGACAAATATCTGCAAATGTATGGGGAAGACCAGCTCTTGGCCGTAGAATAACTTAAATGGGGAATTTCTTAGAGTGGCTTTAATACGGGTTCGATCTACCCATAAGGAAAATCTTAGCTGGGTATGCCAGTCCCTAGGATTGTTCTCTAGCAATTTTTTAATCACTTCCAACAGGTTCTTGTTGGTAGACTCTGCTACTCTATTTACCTAAGGGTAGTAATTAGATGAATATTTCAAAATAATTTTATGTTCATAGGCCCATTGAATTAACTCAACAGACAAGAAAATAGGGCCATTGCACATACCAAGGCGAATGGTACTCTAAACTTGGTTATGATGCTTTCATTGATAAATATGATAACCACCTCTATGGTGCTATTTTTCCAGGGCTAAGCCTCGGTCCAGCACATGCAGTAGTCAGTTGCTACAAGATGAACTTATGACTTGTAGAAGAGTTTGGATTAATTACCCATATGAAATCCAGTGCCCATTGGGCGAATGGTCTTACCTCGTACAACACCGGTTGTAAAGGCATTATTGGAATACGTTCTTTTGATGCAGAGGTCTGGCATGTGTGACATGTCCTGACATGTTGATGTGCATCCCTGAACACGTGGGGAAAATAGTAGCCTAATTTGAGAATTTGATGGGCCAAGGAATCTGCAGATCCATGCCCTCTACCATGTCTACCATGAAATTCAGCAATAGCATATTTGGCTTCTTGCTGATCCAAACAACATAGGTAAACTCCTTCATAACTTATTCTGTATAGAGATCCTCCTTTGAGAATGTAATGAGCACGCTTCATCCTCAATGCTCTCCTCTGAGTAGCATTCATCCCATCTAGGCATCTATTATTAAGGAGGAAGAAGATCAGATCAGTATACCAGGGATCCTTTGTGAACAATTGCACTGTGTACTGCTAGAAAGTGATACTTTTATCCACATCCGCCATAGCCTTCGATAAGCCCTGTCCTTAGAAAAGATTCATTGGATGGATTTCTAGATCAAATTCTTGTAAAATAGCCATCCATTTTCCTCTTCTCTCCTCCAACTCACTCTGCATAAGGAGAGACTTGACAGCTAGATCAGGAACTATGGTGACGACTTGATTTTGAAGGATGTAATGCCTGAAATTGTTTACTGCTTGTACCAATGCGAAGGCCTACTTTTCGAGGGGCAGATACCTGAATTCTGCATTTTTAAATGGGAAGCTCATGAAAGAAATTGGCCTTTCATCTCCCTCAGCTCTTTGTTTTGTTAAAACAACCACACATGAATGGTCAGATGCAAAAGAATAGATATAGAAGGGATTTAGATAATCTAGGCTAGTTAAGACTGGTGCCTTAGATATTGACTGCTTAATTTGCGAGAAAGCAGATTTAGCCTCGTTGATCCATTCTATTGTTGCATCTTTTCTCATCATCTCATTAAGAGGTTTAACAATCTCTGCAAACCCTGTTATAAATTTTCTTACAAAATTTATCTTTCCGAAGAAAGGCCTCATTTCCTTTTTGCTTCCTGACATTGTTAGTTTCAGGATTGACTCAACTCTGTTTGGATCTATGGATATCCCTTTCTCTGATTTACATGGCCTAAAAGTTTCCCTTTAGAAACTCCGAACACACATTTGTTTGGATTTAGGGACACACCATAACTTATACATCTCTTAAGGACTTTTACTAAATCAACAACATGGTCCTCTCTGTTTGTAGAAAACACAGTCAAGTCATCCATATAGATAATGATACACTTACCTATCAAGTCCTTGAATGCGATGTCCATTGCACGCTGAAAGATGGCTCCAACGTTGATAAGGCCGAATGACATCCTCCGATAGGAAAATGTCCCCCACTTGGTAGTGAAGGTAGTTTTCATTCTATCCTCATGGCTGACAAGCACTTGATTATACCCAGAATAGCCATCCAAGAATGACATCATTTGGGATCTGTTAACAGTTTGTAATACCTCATCAAGAGAAGGAAGTGGATAGCTATCCTTCTCTGAGGCTTTATTTAGGTTCCTAAAATCAACACATAATCTAATCTCCCCACTTTCTTGCATATTGGAACCAAATTGGAAACCCAAGTGGAATGCCGTATTGGGAAGATTATTCTTGTAGACAAGAGTTTTTGTACCTCCTTGAAAATCAAGGGTTCAATCAAGGCATTAACTGAATGCTGATTTTGATGGAAGGGTTTTGATTCTGGTTTTAGAGGTATCGTATGCATGATCACCGAAGTATCAAAGGTCTTTAAATCTTCATAACCCCAAGCAATTGCTGCCATTTCTTCTTTCAATACCTTGACCATTTTATCTTTGATTTCTCTGGGGCAGGTTTTTCCTATATAGACATTCCTTTCTAGACTTGAATCCGCCTAATTAAAAAATTCATACTTCCCTCCATCAGTTTCTGTTGGTACTCCTTCACGAGCGTGAGGGTTAGAATCAAATATTCTTTCCAAAGCTACCATCCCCTTGGGAATGTTGTTGCTTTTCAAATTTAGTATCCCCTCTATGTCACAAGTCTCAAGATCCCAATCTCCTTGGTCCCTTTCTGACTAATCAATTATTTGTCCTTTGAAGACATCAGAACTTGCCAAGAAGGCAAGTATGTGTTGGTCATCATCGAAGACCTGAAAATCCTGGATATTATCCTAGACGGCTGGGATAGAGACCAGTTCGACTGAAAATATTTTCAACTTGGAGTCTTGCATAGGCTCCAAAGTACTGGCAGCAACTGCCAAGGAATTTGTAATTTGATTATCTTCCCTAGGAATCAAAGTGATGCCAAAAGCGTCAAAATCCTCAATTAGATTCCAAACTATATTTTTGTATGCAGCCAATCCCTTGTTATGAAAAGTATATTGGTGCAGACTTGCTTGAGAATAACTTTAGGATCTTGCATAACCATGAGAGATGTGACTTTCTTTTGATGAGAAAACATCAGTCCTTGAGCAAGTGCTTCATACTCTGCCACGTTGTTAGTACAACCAAACTGTAACCTGTAAGATGCAAAGTAGGTCTTCCCCTTTGGGTTGGTTAATTCAATCCTTGCTCCACTTCCTGATTTGGACTTAGAGCCATCAAATTTAAGACTCCATAATTGGTCTAGAGCTGGGATCTCTTTATTCTTTGGGGCTACATGTAACTACTTTCTAGAAGTATGTGGTGGCTCAGACTGGTGCTGGCCATCAATATTTAAAGGTAGTTGTAGACAAAGTCTACCGAAAGGTTCACTTGGATTGAAAATATGCTCAGGAACTGCTTCCTGAACCTCTTCTTGGATCAGATCATGATATAGTACATTTTTCACCAATGCCTTAGGCATTGGAAGGGTATCCGGGGCAAGTGTAAGAGACAAAGACTGAGATTCCTTAGTCTCTCTTTGTAATTCAAAGCATAGAACCTGAGTCTGCTCAAGTTGAGAAGAATCTTCCTCTTGAGTAAGATTGGCTCTCATAAGGATGGTTGCATCTTTTGCTTCAAACAAAAATTTATTGGTGGATGTTTGAGGTTGACATTCACAAGTTTCCTCAACTTGGGAGACATAATTTAAGATATCTATGCAGGGTTGACAAGTTAACTTAGAATGATTCTGATAGTGGATCCTACACCAATTGGGAAGCAACAAACTCCACAAATCAACCTCTTTTCCCAGTACCAACCTATCTTGTTGCAACTTTTTGATTAGGTCTTGCTGGTTGATTGTAGTCATCGAGTCACTCTATTATAGAGGTAGTGGATCATCATAATGGAGCATAGAGAAAGTCATGATTTCCTCCTTTTTGTAGGCTCCTATCTCGGTTTTGAAATAGGCTACCTCAATAAGGGAATCATACTCATTGATCATGTGTTTGAGCCTAGGATCACTCTCAATTATGATTTGTGATGCTATCCCTTTCCAGGGCAGCCACATGTGTGAGAAATCCAAGGACAAATACCCCCCAATACTCTTCATTAGGTATTTTCTTAAGAGCATACCATATGTTTTTGGGATATTAACAACTTAGATATCCATGTAAGTTTGGATCCTTGGGTTAGATCCAACCTGTACATAAATATTTTTAAGTTCTCCTACCACATTGAATTCAATTTTCTCCAATTGAATGAACTTTTTGTTAGTCTGAAGGGGACTCAGACCTAACTTCCTACAAATTGAAAATGGCATGACGTTTCTTGACACCCCAAAATCTAATAGATAGTTGTACAGATTCTTTCCAAAAATTCTTAAACTTAAAAGGGAAGGTGGGGTGCCCGTCTTACCTCTGTAAAGGGATGCATTCATCTCATTTGTTGGAGTCACCTTACCTTTTGCTTTTGACCGGTTTGCCTCCTCCAAGGCTTGATAACAATGTCCCATTGGGCAGGGCACTACTTCATGATGTCAAAGATTGATATTAAAGTTTTCTGCTTCTGCATCTCTACAATAAAATCAAATTCTAAATAATTCTTCACTTGATATTTAGGAAAAGCAGGTGAGTTACCTTTGTTCTGAGATTCAGATGGGCCCTTTGGTGGTGGCGAGTTGTTATCCGCATTCTGATTCGGTGGGACCATGTTATTAGGAGAAGATGTGGTGAACGACCCCTTATTCTAATTTTTGAGGAAATGACCTCCCTTGGTTTGGAAGGCCTGGGCATCGTATACATCTTCCACTATTTCATTCTCTTCCTACCTGGGGAATGGAATTTTTTCATCAAAGATGTCATAAGCCATGGTGGTATTCATCGATCCACCAGACTTGTTGGATGCATCTTGAAATGGAGCATCAGCATGTGCAATTTTAACCATCTTCTCCATTTCTGGGCAGTTAACCTCAGAATGAGTTGCAGTATCGTGCAACCTACACCAATTCATCATAAAGTTGAGATTTGCCACGTTTGCATTGTGTGGCTTTTCATCACCCGTTTGATAATTATGGGAAACTCCCCCATTATTAGGTCCAATATTCCATGGTCTATTGTTGTTGGACCTTTGATTATATCCCCTATTCTGATTTGGATAATTTTGGTTAGAGGAATTTTGGTTATGGAAGTTCCTATTGGTGTTCTGGTTTGAATTCTGATTAGGGTAACTACCTTGATTATTATACCCTCCTTGATTTTGGTAACTTTGGTTTTGGTTCTGAGGGGGGTTCTATCTAAGTTGGGCCATATCATTAGACATCTGAGATAGAGTCTTC
This sequence comes from Sequoia sempervirens, assembly GCA_007258455.2. Classification (NCBI taxonomy): domain Eukaryota; kingdom Viridiplantae; phylum Streptophyta; class Pinopsida; order Cupressales; family Cupressaceae; genus Sequoia; species Sequoia sempervirens. The sequence continues at coordinate 36,590 of VDFB02260304.1, read as the reverse complement.
TTGAGAGTTTCCATCTCATTAGTCAGTTGAAGAGTTCGTTCACTTTCTGTAGTCTTCACTATAGATGGCTAACTAACAAGATTTGACCCTCCAACTTGATTTTGGTAGTTTTGTGTTTGCTGGGAGTCCTAAGTGCCTTTAGTGAAGAATGGTAGGGGAGGTGGGGCTTCTAACTCAGACATGGGTCCATATTGGGAATAAGAAATCCCCGAGACCGTATTGAACATAGGAGTTGGATTAGGCATTTGATACCCAATGGGAGGAATAACTCCTAAAATCCCCAATTGTAAGCTTATTTGTTGTTGAAATTTGATGGATAGGTGATGGAATTTAGACAAAGAATCAATTTCAGCAACACCATATGTCCTCATTAAGAACATGCCAATCAAAGGATCCATAGCCCTTAAATATGCCAAAATGGAAATATTCTTAGCAAGCAGGTAAGGATCCTACAACCTTCGGTACATTCTTTGGAATCTTGTGTTGAATAATGGCAACGATTCATGGGGTTCCTTTCTTATGGTAGCAAATTGGTGATACAAAATGGCAGGGTCCACATAGACCTGAAACTAATTGATAAAGGCATTTTCCAAGTCTGTCCAAATCAGAATAGACCCTTGGGGTAGATTTAAATACCAGTTGTATGCCATGTCACATAAAGAATAGGGGAACAACCTACACACAAAATCATGATGGGCTACCTAAGCACAAGTACAGGCATCCTTAAATGCCTGTTTGTGCTCTTCAACACTTCTTAATTCTCCATGCATATATTTGGGACATAATCTCTTTGAATTCTTGGGTAGATCATGTATATCCCCAGGGATAGTCCCTAGTGGAGAGGGGTTATTCATAAAGATATGCATGGGTAGTGGTGGTAGTGGTTGAGCCGACTATGGAATGGGTGAATTAGGCTGGTGAGGTGTTGTGGGTGGATTTGGTGGAAAGCCAGGTGGAGTAAGTGGTGGTCACAATGGTGGGATCAAAACCCTACGGGCTTGGGGTCTGTACCTGACAGGGGTTTGGAGTTCAACTAGTGGCTTTGGATTCTGAGAAGATCTAAGAATGAGCTTTCGTAACTACCTGGTGAGAATGACCCAATTCGAGCCAGTTTGTTCTGCAGGCCCTCCTTCTAGTGCCAGATCTGGCGATGGTCAAAACAACACAACAAAATTAAAAAAATATCTCTATTCTTTTTCTCCTAAAAAAGAAAGATAACATAAAGTAATATAACTCCCAAGGTCTTGGTAGTTAGTTCTCAACTGTGCTGATATTGCTCAATTGTCAATGTAACTGTAATGTTCAAGGTGCCTTTTGGTAATAAGGAACAAAACTGCATTAGATCAATTAACCTATGTTGGGGGGTTTAAATAAATATAAAAAGATGGATCAGGGCTTTAGAACAGTAAAATAGGAATAAAACTTCTTAATATCTAGAAATGTACTTTAACAATGAGTATTTCTCTATCCAACCAAATCCACAACATGATGCAATCCATAGAATAATCTACACAACTACATACATTCATAATGCTAATTCAACAATCACAACTATTCACTAAAACTTTACTTCAAAATTTAAAACAGATCACTCACTCATTGCTCAAAACACAGATCGAATAGACATAACAATAACATTCACAGATAATTCAATGAGATAATCTTGAATCCGGTTTTCCCTATTGATTTGCATAAAATAGAAAACATTTAGGCACAACAAATCACTGGCATATGGATTGATTATGAATCATTATACTTATCAAAGAGGTCCAAACTTAATAATAACATGAAAATTGTATAAAAACTGTAAAAAGAATATCCAAGTTCAACTGAACTTTTCACAGTATCTTGCTAACAATTCATGAAATCCTAAAACTATGATTCCTATTTGCTATCATCAGGTGGCTAATCTTTCTTCAATCAGGTGACCTTTAGGACTGTATGAAGGAACTAGACTGGCTGATCTTCAGTTCCAAAGTTGATTGCTTTGTTGTACAAAATTCTAATGCCCAAAGAGGAAGGTGAAACTGGCAGATGAAAACTTGAGTCCAACTTATGTCAAAACCCTACAAAATAAGAGAGGAGAGGATGTTGTGTCAAGAAGAGAATGTTCTACTGCTACCTCACTCCTGCATTGCATGTTCAAGGAGATATTCATCATAATTGGAGAATACTTGTTGAAGGATTCCCAGATTAGGCCCATCTAACCAACCATCCTCAAACTTGATCCTCTTCAATTCTGTTGAGGAAAACTCCCGCATATCTTTCAATTTGATTAATTCCCTTCTAGCAGCTTTTACCTGTTGCTTGATGTCAATGAGCCTATCAAACAACAAGTCTTCTCCATCATCTTCCTTTTGCATCACTTCCTCAAATCTTCCTCTCCACTTCTCCTTCAACTTGTCCAAAGGAAGACCTTCTTTGACTGGTATGTCCACATTGACTAGAATAGCGATTATTGCCTCCAATTCATCAATTTGTTTGTTCAAGTCTTTAATAGCCTCTTGAACCTCATTCTTATGCTCATAGATGAACTTGGACTTGAACTAGATTATGCTCAAGGTCTTCTCAATGAAATCTGCATTGTCCTCCTCAAGAATTGATTGCTCTAGGAGAGTTGACTTGGGAACTTTACTAATGTCCTTCAATTTCTTAACATATTCTCTGTATTCTTCATCTTGCTTCTCTAGGACTTCAACATGCTGATTCATCTCCTCTACCAAATCAAGTGCTCCTTCATGAATTTTGAAACTATCAGCTAGCACTTCACCAACCTCTTGGTTGAGTCTATCAATCCACCTATCAAGCATCCCCACCTTACTTCTCATCTGCACTAAGTCATCAGATTCCTTCTTTGTCAGTAAGACTGGGGATTCGGGAGCAACAACTTGTTGAGAAATTGGAGTGGAGACATCCAATAAGAACTTATGCAACTGATCCAATTGGGCTTTAAGTTCATCCTTTTTCTGCTTATCCTTGATCATTCTGGATTTGGTGGAGGAAGTTACAATATCAATAAGATTCATCTGTTGGTTTCTTGTAGGTCTCCCCAAGTTGACCATGGCTAATTGGTAATCAACTATGTAAATGTCTTCTCTATCCTTATCCACCATAGGAATTGCACATTCAACAACAATTTCTCCTACATTCATGAGCTTGGTGGAATGAAGAACTCTAGCCTTATTTTTGGGTCTTTCCTTCTCAATTTCCTTCATCATTGTTACCTATTTTTCCCCACAAGCTCAAATAGGTAGAGCTAAATCAAATTCATCATTGATAGGTACATAAATTTTCATGTTTTGTTGTTAAAGTATTCATTGATCTCATAGAGATCAATTTACATCTGAATTACAGTTTTATTGTGCAAGTATTTGAAACAGAAAATTGAAAATTTGCATAGTAATACATTTTATTCATTTTGTAAAAACACAGAATCTCGCACAAGCCGCGAGAGTAACTGAATTTGATTATGAAAATCAAATGATGAATACACAATTCAAGGATAAACTACACTACTGAAAATAACATAAGCATAAAGAAGAGGAGCAATTCATCATTGCCTGTAATGATGAATCATTTTCGTTGGTGTTTTCAGTTGTCGTGTCTCCAAGCTGCTGCAGCCTCGTTTCCTCACTCCATGAACTTGCAAAATTATAAAGGAATGGCGTTAGAGGTGTACTCTAAGAAATGATGAATTACATTCTGCCTTATGCCTATGCTACCAATAGGAATGTAATTTTCATTAAATCAAGCATTCACCAGATGATTGAGCTGATAATCAAGAAAAACATAACTCAATGGAAGCTTTCAACTTCTTCTATTTTTCTAACATGTTTGTTTCAATGTCCAGGAACAGGTTCATCATGTTTGAGATCATTTTATCAGATATGTGGAGTAAAACGGGCTCCCACAAGGGTAGAGCCCGACATATCATAAGGACACCTCTCATTCACATCATATATGAGAGTTATTTAATCAAAGAAAGAAATAGTCATCATCTAGGACTATCATCAAGAAGTCTAATTCATCATGGTAAAACAGATTAAGCAATTATCTTTTGCTGATCAAGACAAATAACAATTAAATTGTTTCTTTCAATATCAGAGCATCATACTCCATTTAGACATTCAAGAGACAAAACAAAATAATCCATAACAACATCATTATGCAAAGCAAGTCCACATCTGCTCTTATTTCAAAAGGAGTTAACAAGGTCATGGAAACATGACTTGAAGTTTAAAGATATATGCTACAAGACTGTCATGTTGATAGTAAATGCATGGTGTAGTCAATCAAAGAAGGGACAGTCTTATAAATGATTATCATGGAGGTTTTTCTTCTTTGAGAAATGTGGAATTAATGTTAATGCTGCTACCTCCTTTTAAAATTACTACAGCCTTGCATATGTTTGAAGTTTTTATGGATTGTAGTAGTCATTCAACAATTTCATTCAGAAATTAGGAAGGCTTTGATAATACTGTTGTCAGGATGAAGCTTGAAGACTATCATGCCAATAAAGGTATTTGGGAGATATTGCCAAGAATACAATTAAGTGAAGGCAAAGTTTTTATTTTGAATAGTACAGATTTGTAACAGTATAGTCATGGAGAATGAGCAACAACTATTATTAAATGAACAACACATTGCTATACATTAGAAGATACTCAAAAAATGTCACAAGACAGTATACAAAAGTTTTCATCTTCTTCCAAGGGTCCTATGTTGAAGCACAGTAACAAGCAAAGGTACAATACAATCCTTGTTTCAACATTGCATTATGTAAACCAAAACCATGAAAAGTTCAAATCAGTCACTACAAATATACAAATATACGAGGTTGCAGCCATGTCAATATTCAAAGTATGAATGTATGACATTGAGTAGTGCATGATATCAAGGTAAAAGGTGAGCATCAAGAATAGTTACAGTAATTGCAGATGCAATTTTCATGGTTATCACAAATGTTTCATACATTTGTGAGGAGCTCGGAATAACATAAAAGTACAAAGAGCAGTAATTTATTGTCACACATATGAGCATTGAAATAACAAGATATAAAGAGCAAATACTTCACAAATACCCAGTTGAATGCTGTGACGCTGCAACCTTAATGTGCAGGGTTTTTAAGATACAAAAAATCTGGAAAGATCTACTGGCTACGGTAAAAAAATGAATGGAGTTTTTTTCCATTGGAAGAAGAAAATGTAATTTTCATTAAGTCATGAATACCCAGATTAATAATACAAAGACATAACTCCTAGAATGCTGTGAGGCTACGGCCTATTTAAATCAGGCTTACAAATATGTGGGGTTAAGGACAAATGGAGGAGCTATTTTATGTATACATAGAATAAAAATATGATGTTTCGGTCAAGGTCACAATGAAGGATAGTTTCAAATCAAAGACAAAGGTTCAAATCCATTACGACAGCTTGAAAGAGGCTAGAAATATACACAAGAAAGGAAAAAATTAAACTTACCAGCGCTGTCATAGAGTGATGCTTCTAGAAAATATTTTGTGATAGGTGTTTACCAATGCAAATTGTGCTCTTTGTGAGCTTTAAGATTCATAGGCTGAGTTGCACAACATATATGTACATAAAAGCTCGAACCAAGACTCATGGCGGCCCAGAACAAAAGAATAGCAAAGAATATATCAGATAATATGAATGGCCACGGTTGTATAAGCTATTTTTTTTTTCAAAATGGTGAGAAACATCCGTTTTATGAAGGAATCAGTTTTTACCATGAATTTTCTGTAGAAATCCGACAAAGAGCCACTCAGAAAACGTCCAAAAGGTGCAGATTCGAGCCATTTCATGGTGGAATTTCAGGTTGAAACCCTACTCGGCAGTGGCGGCCAACAACTTCTTCATGAAGCTTCTCCAAAGTCAAAATGAGCATAATATGTTTAGGGTTCCTCATTCCTCTTTTGCATGGATTCGATGGTGTTCCCTTTTGACTATCTTTTGGCCTTGAAGAAAATCACTTTTGTAAATCATTATGTCCTTTAATTTTCCCCATGGCCATGAATTTTAAGTCAATGAGCCTAGCAATAGTATGGTTGGCCGTATCAAATAATGAACTTTGTGCTAAATATTATGGCAGGTTATTAAATTATTGACCAAGATATGCCAAGTGTGGTCGACCTTTTATGCTTGTTGATGATAGTCAATTATTTTGAGGAGTTAACAATAATGCCAAGTATAATGTGCATGGTCGGATGGTGATTATTTAGTAAAGAGTGCAAAGTTTGAGCTAATGATGGTGGTCGGAAATGATGATTTAGTGGAGGTTGCATATTTTAAAAATATAAGCTAAGTATGACATATGAGATGGAGAAATATGCTTGGCTAAATTAGCTTTATTCTTCAAACTAATTTGCATTAAATAATGTAAATGAATTGATTAAATGATGCTTTATAAATCATTTAATTAATTCATCATCTTGAAATGCAAATAAAGAATGTTATGTAAAGCTGAGTTACAACTTGAATTTAGTTTCATATAAGACTCAACTGAAGATTTGTCATGCAAGAATGGATTTTGAGTTATCATGGGCGAATTGATTAAAGCAAGGAGGATTTTTGCATGTTTTAGCTCACGTTCAGTTTGAGTTATAGATCAGTTGCATGCTTTATGACTACGAGTTCGAGATTGAGTTCACTCATTTTTGCATGAGTTTGAACCTTATTTTTAGGGATTTTTGCTTCTGCTCGGATTTCACCTTGGAATTATCATTTTTCTCACTGAAATTGACTTTCAGTTACATTTTCATGCACTTTGAAGTGCATTCTCATTGTATATATTGAAAAAGTTTATCTTTTTCATTCTAGTTCTTGTTATTCAGCCTTTGCATTCTGCAAAGTGAATTTTCATGTAACTCAACTTTCAAATTAATACAGTGTTTTTACAGGTTCATTAGTTTATGATTTGCAAAGGATTCCTTCTAAGTTTCAGTATTTTTGAATTTTCCTTCCAAGTTTCAGGGATCGTTATTGTGAGAAACTTGATTGAGAAATTACTGTGTTTTTAGTTCTGAAACCTCTAATTTTTCTGTCTTTTTCACATATCTGTATGCAATTTAGTTTAAGTTCACTGGTTATACACTGTGCATGTACTTGATTAATCAATTTATTCGTGAAAATTTCATTTTCTCTCAATATTGCATTAAATCAAAGCCTTTGTTTAAAATATTTAGGTGATTGAGCTATCAAATCAGGTTGTGTGAATTAAAGTGCTGAGTGGTTATTTGTGAGTTAGGTTGCAATTAGTTTTCCAATCAGGTGCATCAATAGGTTTCATTACAATTTAAGCTTTTCTTTTAGTACTTCTATCCCTTTTCCAACAATTTACTGGTTAATAATTTGAGAAATCATATAGGAAGCTAGCCTAGAATCCAAAGGTTCAATCTCATTATAGGTCACCCACAACCTGAGTTTGATCCAATGTTTCAATAGATTGCCGAATTTAACCATTCAAGCATTTTGGTGCAATCTGTTTGACAACAGTTTTTGGCACGCCTGACGGGACTCTAAATCACTTTTCAAAGAAAGAATTTTACAGTTCAAGCTACTATTTTAGTATATACAACAGTATTTCAGCCTTTCAGAGGATTGTTTTCATATACTTGACAACTTCGTTTCTCAGTTTCTAGCAGATCAAGTGTAAATAGCTTATGAGAAATATTTAGACAAGAAGTTCTTCTTTGTTTGAGTATTTGCAGCTGTCTTCGCCAAAGAGAATAGGAAGGACAACTAGGTGAACACCTGGTAAGCCTTCAAGAAAGCAATCAGTTTCTCTGATTCAAAGAGCAGAACCTTTAGTTTACACATCGAGAAGGAGAGGTAGATCATTAACAAGGCAACCAAGTTCATTTTCAGCCTCTCCAAGTTACAGAGTATTGGTTCAACCTATACCGATTGTACAAGCTACAAATCCCAAAATACCAGCAGCTCCGATGGCTAGAGCACATGTTTTTGTTCCATTTAATGGGGGCAGCCCATTGGATTTGGCTCAGCATGATGATATACTAGTAGCAGCACTGAAAAGTCTGCCCTTTTTTACTGGTGAGGATCAGACTACGCCCATTGAGCATATTAGAGATGTAGCTTCATTATGTGGAGTTTACCATGTGATTCAGTAGAACGTAGCTTTGAGGTTGTTAGTAGCATCATTCAAGGGGAAAACATCTCAGTGGTTTCGTGGCTTACCAGTCAATAGCGTCCTAACATGGGATGATTTAGGAGACAAGCTGACCAAACAATTTTCTAACAAGTCTGATCATTTATCTCTAGTTGAACAAATGACGACTATAAAGAGAGCACCGTAAGAACTGATGATGGACTTTAACTTTAGATTTCAAAGGACACGGGATCGAATTCCAGTAACGGTAAGGCCAACTCCTAACCACACTTTTCTATATTACCTAAGATCATTGCATAGTAATATTACATTAACGATACAGTCTATGGGTGGGTTAACATTACCAACAACATATGACATCGCTATTAGAGCTGAAAACAACCTTATACAAGCTGGTAAAATCGCCCCAAGACCCCCTATGCCAATTTTCCCAGAGGTACAGCCATATATTCCCATTCAAGTACCTCCAATAGCCACTATACCTTCTGTTCTAGCCTTAAGATTCTAAACAATAGTACAAAATAATGTTGTTCCAGTAAATTCTGATTTGCAAGGTCTTAAAGATACTCAACAACAGCTAATAAATGACCAACAACAAATGGCCAAGTTACTACAAACTATGAGTAACAACTTGGTAAGTCTTAAAAACCAGCAAGGTCAAAATTTTAGGCCTAATCAATCATCATTTCAAGCAAACAGGCCTGCTTATCAAGTTGCTTACCAGGGACAAAGGAAAAATTTTAACTTTAGGCCTAATCAGCCATTTAACCCAACTGCTGCTAGCTCTTCAAAAGAGCTGATGCAAATACAAAATAATTTAGCAGAAGATTATGTATGGTGTTATCCCTGCAACCAGCCTCAGAATCAGACTACTTGCATGAACAGGGTGATTAATCAAGCCCTTATGGTGCAAAATAGTTATGTTGCCTCTGAACAGACAACTAAAGAGGACAATAATCAGTAGGATGAACAAACACAACATAGTGACCTTGACGTTGCCATGATGAACTGGCAAGGAAGTGAATTTTGTAGAGTTAATCACATGCAAAGTCAAAATCAGTCAGCCACTTCTATTGCAGCCAATACGAGGGCCAAGAAAAGAGCATTTGATCTAAGACAACAAGCTGTTCCTGATAAACAACAGGTAGAAAAAGACAAACACCTGCTGTTCAACAAAAAAACCAAGATTTTACAGCCCAACAGGGGCAAGTTCAACCTTCAACAACTCAGAATGTTCAGGTTTTACCAAGATAGCAGGCTGGACCATCAAAGGAGCAGCCTAAAGTTTAGTTCAAGCCTCAAGCAACACAAACATATGCTGCTGCTCAAAAGGTACAACCAAAGGTTAATGTTTCTTCTTTCAATATTGTTGAACATATGAAAAGACAACTGTTGGCATTACTATGTTAGATGCATTATGCCTGCTCGGGCAAAAAGAAAGTTTGCAGGAGGCTTTGGCTAAGATATCAATTTCTAACGCAACAAATAAAAAATAGCCAAGAGTTCTTGCAAAGAGTTCAGATCAAAGGTAGGAGCAGCCAGCTAAAGAGGTAAAACCACCACCTTTTTATGTCAGCTTGATAATTGGTGATAATATAGTGCATAACTGCATGATCGATAGTGGAGCAAGCAACTCAATTATGCCTAAACAACTAGTAGACAAGTTAGGACTTGAGTATGAACCATTGTCAAAAGGGGTAGTTCAGTTGGATGGTATAGTTGTAAAGTCTATTAAAGTTATTAAAAATTTGCCTCTTACATTGCATGCCTATCCCAACTTTCAAATTTCACAGGACATATATATCATTGATCTTCCACCTTATTTTGCCATTTGCTTATCTAGAGATTTCACTATGAAATTAGGTGGTTATCTGTCATCAGACTGGTCACACATGTTTTTCAGAACCAGATATGGTACTAGAGTCACGATTAAGTCAGAATCACTAGTCAAAGACCATATTGAACCTTATGTTCCAAATTCCATAAATACAAACCTAGCTTTCCATGATCAGGAGGATCAATCCATGACCCTCGACCCCACTGTACCTATAGAAGGCATACCTAATATAAATCTAGATGAGTAGGCAGCCGAGAATCATGAGGTTGATCTGTTCAATCTCATAGACGAAGTAGATTTGGGAATTTATATGATTCAAGAACCTGATGTTATTATTCCAAATCTAGTCAAGGAGGAAAAACAAGTACAACAGATTGATCAGCTTTGGAAGCTATATTTTGACAGATCTAGAAGTAAAATTGGTGCTGGTGGAGGAGCTATTTTGATTTCACCTGAAGGAGATAGGTATTATTCAACTTTTAGATTTGCTTTCAGCTATTCTAATAATGTTGTTGAGTATGAAGCATTAATACATGGCTTAGAATGGGCCAAAAAAAGAAAGATTAAGTGCTTACAAGTGTATGGCGATTCAGAATTGATAGTGAATCAAGTTAGAAATATGAATTTAACAAAGAATGATTTGTTGAAATTGTATAAACATCATGTTTGGGACTTAATTGAGGAGTTTGACACATTTAATCTGCAATCAGTACCAAGAATTCAGAATAAGCAAGCTGATAAACTCACTGCTCTAGGGTCATAGTTTGACATTTTGTCTGAAATTCAAAATGTGGAGGTACAACAGTATGTGAAGGTAGTTGTCAGATCTTCAGTACCTAATAATAATCTAAGTTGGTAGATTTTTGATAGTGATGAACATATAGTTTATTTTCTGATGGAAGAAGTAGAGTTTTCTATTGGAAATCAACAAAAATTTGATCCGCAATATGGTGATCCAATCATGCAACTTAAGTCTAACAAGCTGCCAAAGGGTTTGGTGACCCTTGAATCCATCTTCAACATTGATGACCAGGTTAGAAGAGATAAATTAGGCATTACAGTGAAGCAGGAGCATTACGAATCAATAGAAATATTCAAGGACAAGCTGCTTAAGCTTGGCAAAGTCTGTATAAAGGCAGAACAACAAGCCTTTATCTTGCTTTGTCAAGAATTCAGTGACATATTCACCTGGTAGTATGGAGATTTGAAGGGTTTTAACCCCGAGTTAGTTCAAGATACAATTAAGCTCGAGCCTAATGCAAAACCAGTAAGACAGAAGCAAAGGACGTTGAATTCAAAGTTAGAACATCTGATGAAAACATAATTAAACAAGCTGATCGAAGGTAGTATAATATTTCCAATCAAGCACACTTCGTGGGTGTCAAGTTTGGTGCCTGTCAGAAAGAAGAGTAGAGAGATAAGGCTGTGCATTGATTTTCATGATCTAAACAAAACTTCACTTAAGGATCACTACCCATTGCCTTCCATGGAACAAATATTGTAGGTTATTTCAGGATCAGAAAGGTTTTCATTGTTGGATGGATATTCAGGTTACAACCAAATCTTGGTGGAGGAGGAAGATCAGTATAAGACAACCTTTACCACTAAATGGGGTACTATGGCTTACATAAATATGCCATTTGGATTGTCAAACGCAAGAGCCACCTTTTAGAGAGTGATGGATATGGCTCTCCAAGGTTTGATAAACAAATTTGTTCTTGTTTACTTAGATGGTATCACTGTTTTCTAACCAAATGTTGATGATCATTTCAGTCATCTTAGACAGATATTCGAGAGATGCAGAGAATATGAAATCTCTTTGAATCCAAAGAAGAGTATTTTTGCTGTTCACGAAGGTAAGCTTTTGGGTTACATTGTTTCAAAAGAGGGCATTTCTATTGACCCAGAACGTATTGTAGCCATTTTGGATTTACCGCTGCCCGCTCACAGAAAGGGTTTGCAGAGCTTCCTGGGCAGAATAAACTTCATGAGGAGCTTTATTCCCAATGTTGTAAGCTTTATTATAGCCATTAATAGCCATGCTGAAGAAAAACATTCAATTCAGCTGGTCAAAAGAAGGAAAGAACAGTTTTGAGCAGATTAAAGAGGCACTTGCAGCAGCCCCTACTCTTATCAATCCTAATTTTGATAAAGATTTCATACTGTACGCATTCAGAGGAGTGGATACCATCTCCGCAATGCTTTTTCAACAAAATAATGAAGGTATGGAGCATCCCATAGCTTTCTTTAGTCAAGTCTTGCATGATTACAAAACTAGATATTCATTCGTTGAGAAGCATGTACTTGCTGTAGTGAGAAGTCTGAAAAAGTTCAGACATATGCTGTTTAATAATAAAATACATCTCCTGGTAGCTCACCCAACAATCAAGGAGTTTCAGCTGAATAAGGACATTAATGATAAGAGAGTAGACTGGATAACCAAAGTCATGGAGTATGACATCAACATAAAGGTTACCAAGCTTGTTCGAGGTAAAGGACTGTGCAAACAACTTGCAAAAAATGAAGAAAACAGCAGTGAAAAGGTTGCTACAATTTTGAATAATGAAGACGAACCTGCTATTTCAGCTGTTCCAGCTGATTGGATCCATCAGATGATCCATTACTTGCATACTGGAGATTGTCCAGAAGGTTTAGACAAGTCTAAACGAAGATATTATAGGTTATAAGCAATTCCTTATGCATAAATTGATGGTGTTCTTTATAAGAAAGATTTCAATGGTGTTTTTCTCAGATGTATTTATCCAAATCAGACTGAAAGAATTCTTGAAGAATTCCATGATGGACCTGGTGGAGGTCATTTTTCACCACGTACTACAACTCTAAAAATTATGAAGGCAGGCTATTATTGGCCAGATATTTTCAGAGATGCTCATACTTATGTCAAAAAATGTGCCAAGTGTTCACTTTTTGCAGGAAAACAAAAGTTAGTAGCCCTGCCCCTAAATCCAATTCAGGTTGGGCAGCCATTTGGAAAGTGGGGACTTGATTTTATTGGTCCAATCAATCCACCCTCAAGTGCTGGGCATAGATGGATTTTAACTGCCATTGACTCCTTTATGAAGTGGACTGAAGCAATCACATTAAGAGATACAAATGAAACATCAGTTTTAAATTTCTATTAAGATATAGTTTCCAGGTTTGGTACACCTGATTCAATTATTTTTGATAATGCTTTAGATTTCGTTGGTTTAAGAGTTTCAGATTGGTCAGTAAGGCATAATCTTTATCTAAACACTTCATCCAATTATTACCCCTAGGGTAATGGACAGGCTGAATCAACAAATAAGAATCTGATTACGATCATACAAAAGACTATTGAAGAGAATTAGAGGTCATGGCATGACAAGCTCAAGTTAGCCTTGTGGGCTGATAGAGTTACACCAAAATGATCAACATGATTTTCACCATATGTTTTGGTTTACGAAAAAGAGGCCAAACTGCCTATCTCAATTGAATTTCCAACTTTGAGTTATATAAAAGAGCTTGAGTTACTTGAGGAGTAGCCAATGCAAGTCAGGCTTGCTCAATTAACAAAGATGGAAGAAACCAGAAGGGAAGCCTACAAAAAGCTTCAGATTCATCATTCTCAAATGAAGAGGACATTCGATAAGAAAGAAACAACAAGGATCTTCAATGAAGGTGATTTAGTTTTCAAGTGGGATGAGCTCAAAAGCAGGCCTGGTAAACATACAAATTTTGATGCCATGTGGGATGGCCTGTACATTATTACAAAAAAGAAAGAACACAATGCATTTCAGCTTTCAACACTGAATGGTGAAGTACTACCAATCCCTGTCAACGAGATTCATTTGAAACAATGTTATTAAGCGTCAGGCTTTCAGCTGTACATAGTAGGATAATTTTCAGTTTCAGTAATGCTTTCAATAAGTGCCTGCTGGCATGTTTCATTTCAATTTTGTCATGTTTTCAATAAGTGCAGTTGCTGCACCTGGTTTTTCAGATTCTGTCTTCAACAAAATTGCAGTAGTTTCTTTCAGTTTGCATGTTTTGAAGTTGAGTTACGGTTTTCTTAGTTAAAACAGAATAGAACATGAACTCCATGCCCAACGGATAAGTTATATACTAGTCTATTGTGTTTAGCAGGAAAACACTCTGCAAAGGTCGCAAATTTGTTACCTATTTTTCACTATGAGCTCAAACAGGTAGAGCTGAATCAAATTCATCATTGATAGGTACAAAAATTTTCATGTTTCTCTATTAAAGTATTCATTGATCATCATAGAGATCAATTTACATATGAATTACAGTTTTATTGTGCAAGTATTTGAAACAGAAAATTGAAAATTTGCATAGTAATGCCTTTTATTCATTTTGTAAAAACACTGAATCTCGCACAAGCCACAAGAGTAACTGAATTTGATTATGAAAATCAAATGATGAATACACAATTCAAGGATAAACTACACTACTGAAAATAACATAAGTGCAAAGAAGAGGAGCAATTCATCATTGCCTATAATGATGAATCACTTTCGTTGGTGTTTTCAGTCGTCGTGTCTCCAAGCTGTTGCAACCTCGTTTCCTCGCTCCATGAACCTGCAAAATTATAAAGGAATGGCGTTAGAGGTGTACTATAAGCAATGATGAATTACATTCTGCCTTATGCCTACGCTACCAACATGAATGTAATTTTGATTAAATCAAGCATTCACCAGATGATTGAACTGATAATCAAGAAAAACATAACTCAATGGAAGCTTTCAACTTCTTCTATTTTTCTAACATGTTTGTTTCAATGTGCAGGAATAGGTTCATCATGTTCGAGATCATTTTATTAGATATGTGGAGTAAAACGGGCTCCCACAAGGGTAGAGCCCGACATATCATAAGGACACCTCTCATTCACATCATATATGAGAGTTATTTAATCAAAGAAAGAAACAATCATCATCTAGGACTGTCATCAAGAAGTCTAATTCAACATGGTAAAATAGATTAACAAAATTATCTTTTGCTCATCAAGACAAATAGCAATTAAATTGTTTCTTTCAATATCAGAGCAATATAGTCCATTCAGACATTCAAGAGACAAAACAAAATAATCCATAACAACATCATTATGCAAAGCAAGTCCACATCTGCTCTTATTTCAAAAGGAGTTAACAAGGTCATGGAAACATGACTTGAAGTTTAAAGATATATGCTACAGGACTATCATGTTGATAGTAAATGCATGGTGCAGTCAATCAAAGAAGGGGCAGTCTTATAAATGATTATCATGGAGGTTTTTCTTCTTTGAGAAATGTGGAATTAATGTTAATGCTGCTATCTCCTTTTAAAATTACTACAGCCTTGCATATGTTTGAAGTTTTTATGGATTGTAGTAGTCATTCAACAACTTCATTCAAAAATTAGGAAGGCTTTGATAATACTGTTGTCAGGATGAAGCTTGAAGACTATCATGCCAATAAAGGTATTTGGGAGATATTGCCAAGAATACAATTAAGTAAAGGCAAAGTTTTTATTTTGTATAGTACAAATTTTTAACAGTACACTCATGGAGAATGAGCAGCAACTATCATTAAATGAACAACACATTGCTTTACATTAGAAGATACTCAAAAAATGTCACAAGACAGTACACAAAAGTTTTCATCTTTTTCCAAGGGTCCTATGTTGAAGCACAGTAACAAGCAAAGGTACAATACAACCCTTGTTTCAACATTGCATTATGTAAACCAAAATCATCAAAAGTTCAAATCAGTCACTACAAATATACAAATATATGAGGTTGCAGCCATGTCAATATTCAAAGCAAGAATGTATGAAAGTGAGTAGTGCATGATATGAAGGTGAAAGGTGAGCATCAAGAACAGTTACAATAATTGCAGATGCGCTTTTCATGGTTATCACAAATGTTTCATACATTTGTAAGGAGCTCAAAATATTAGAAAAGTACAAAGAGCAGTAATTTATTGTCACCCATGGGAGCATTGAAATAAGAAGATACAAAGAGAAAATACTTCACAAATACCCAGTTGAATGCTGTGACACCACGACCTTTATGTGCAGGGTTTTTAAGATACAAAAAATCTAGAAAGATCTACTGGCTGCGGTCATAAAATGAATGGAGTTTTTTGCAATTGGAACAAGAAAATGTAATTTGCATTAAGTCATGAATACCCAAATTAATAATACAAAGACAAAACTCCCAGAATGCTATGAGGCCGCGACCTATTTAAATCAGGCTTACAAATATGTGAGGTTAAGGACAAATGGAGGAGGAATTTTATGTATACATAGAATACAAATATGATGCTGTTTCGGTCAAGGTCACAATGAAGGATAGTTTCAAATCAAAGACAAAGGTTCAAATCCATTACGGCAGCGTGAAAGAGGCTAGAAATATACACATGAAAGGAAAAAATCAAACTTACCAGCACTGTCATAGAGTGATGCTTCCAGAAAATATTTTGTGACAGGTGTTTACCAGTGCAAATTGTGCTCTCTGTGAGCTTTAAGATTCATAGGTCGAGTCGCACAACATATATGTACATAAAAGCTTGAACCAAGACTCATGGCAGCCCAGAACAAAATAATAGAAAATAATATATCAGATAATATGCATGGCCGAGGTTGTATAAGCTAAAAAATGTTTCAAAATGGTGAGAAACAACTGTTTATGAAGGAATCAATTTTTACCATGAATTTTCTATAGAAATCTGATAGAGAGCCGCTCAGAAAACGTCCAAAAGGTGCATATTCGAGCTATTTCATGGTGGAATTTTAGTTTGAAACCCTACTCAGCAGTGGCGGCCAACAACTTCTTCATGAAGCTTCTCCAAAGTCAAAATGAGCATAATGTTTTTAGGGTTCCTCATTCCTCTTTTGCATGGATTCGATGGTGTTCCCTTTTGACTATCTTTTGGCCTTGAAGAAAATTATTTTTGTAAATCATTATGTCCTTTAATTTTCCCCATGGCCATGAATTTTAATTCAATGAGCCTAGCAATAGTATGGTCGGCCTTATCAAATAATGAAATTTGTGCTAAATATTATGGCAGGTTATTAAATTATTGACCAAGATATGCTAAGTGTGGTCGACCTTTTATGCTTGCTCATGATAGTCAATTATTGTCAAGAGTTAAAAATAATGCCAAGTATAATGTGCATGGTCGTATGGTGCTTATTTAGTAAAGAGTGCAAAGTATGAGCTAATGATGGTGATCTGCAATGATGATTTAGTGGAGGTTGTATATTTTAAAAATATAAGCTAAGTATGACATATGAGATGGAGAAATATGCTTGGATGAATTAGCTTTATTCTTCAAACTGATTTGCATTAAATAATGTAAATGAATTAATTAAATGATGCATTATAAATCATTTAATTAATTCATCATCTTGAAATGCAAATAAAGAATGTTATGTAAAGCTGAGTTACAACTTTACTTCAGTTTCATATCAGACTCAACTGAAGATTTGTCATGCAAGAATGGATTTTGAGTTAACATGGGCGAATTGATTAAAGGAAGGAGAATTTTTGCATATTTTGGTTCACGTTTAGAGATTTCTAGTTCAGTTTGAGTTACAGATCAATTGCATGCTTTATGATTGCGAGTTCGAGACTGAGTTCACTCATTTTTTTGAGTTTGAACCTTATTTTTAGGGATTTTTGCTTCTGCTCGGATTTCACCTTGGAATTATCATTTTTCTCACTGCAATTGACTTTTAGTTACATTTTCACACACTTTGAAGTGCGTTCTCATTGTATATATTGAAAAAGTTTATGTTTTTCATTCTAGTTCTTTTTATTCAGCCTTTGCTTTCTGCAAAGTGAATTGTCATGTAACTCAACTTTCAAATTAATACAATGTTTTTATAGGTTCATTAGTTTATGATTTGCAAAGGATTCCTTCTAAGTTTTAGTATTTTTGATTTTTCCTTCTAAGTTTCAGGCATCGTTATTGTGAGAAATTTGATCGAGAAATTATTGTGTTTTCAGTTCTGAAACCTCTAATTTTTATTTTTGACATATCTTTATGCAATTTAGCTTAAGTTCACTGGTTATACACTATGCATGTACTCGATTAATCAATTGAATTGTGAAAATTTCATTTTCCCTCGATATTGCATTAAATCAAAGCCTTTGTTTAAAACATTTAGGTGATTGAGCTATCAAATCAGGTTGTGTGAATTAAAGTGCTGAGTGGTTATTGGTGAGTTAGGTTGCAATTAGTTTTCCAATCATGTGCATCAATAGGATTCATTACAGTTTAAGCTTTTCTTTCAGTACTTCTATCCCTTTTCCAACAATTTACTAGTTAATAATTTGAGAAATCATATAGGAAGCCGACCTAGAATCCAGAGGTTCAATCTCATTATAGGTCACCCACAACCTGAGTTTGATCCAATGTTTCAACAGATTGTTGAATTTAACCATTCAATTGTTTGGGTGCAATCTGTTTGACAACAATCATCTTATCCCAATTGAGAGGCCGAGGTTGAACTATCTGTTTCTTCTCCAAATCAAGTTTCAACCATGTAGGAGCAGCAAGAGTAGTGACCACTTGTGTTGAAGAAGAGGCAGCAGTGGCAGAAGATAAAGTTTGCAATATAGTAGTCTTAGGCTGAGAGTCAACCTCTTGCACATTCTACTATTCCCTTTGTACATCTTCTCGTGCAAGTTTCTCAAATTCTTCTTTATCCTTTTTCTCTCACAACCTTTTAGCTTCCAACTCCGTTTTTAGACGTTCTTGCTTCAAGGGCTTCTTTCTCTCTCTTATTTTTGGCCTTTTCCTCCTCAAGATCATGGATCTTTTGCAGCATGGCCAATTTCTCTCTTTCCTCTTTAGTTTTGAGCTCTTGCTCTCTTTGCTGTTCTTGCTTAGCAAATTCATCAGCCTTGGCTTGAGCCTCCAATTCTTGTTGTTTCATCAATGCATCAGCTTCTACTTTAGCATCAATCTCCTTTTGTTTAGCTAGTGCCTCAGCTTGTGCCTTGGCATCTGCTTCTCTTTTAGCATCCTTGAACAATTTCCATTGATCTTCCTCTGTCAAAACATGTTCAGTTCTTGCATCCTTAGTTACATCAAGAGATGCAACCACATGAGTCTCCCTATCACATGGGGTAGCATCAAAATCTGTCTTAATGTCATGAATTTCTACCTTAGGATCCTTCTCCTTCAAAGATTCAGCTTCCTTGTGAAGGGTTCCCATAGACATTTCCCCACTTGGCTGCTCTGTGAGAGGTTGAGTTGATGTTTCACCTTGAGCAGTTGTTGAGGCACCAGGTTCTATTGTGGCCTCCTCTCCATGTGCTTCAGGAAGATCTTGAGCAATAGTCTCCTCTCCAAAATTGGGAGGGAAAAAATCCAAAGGCTCCTTAGGAGGCATTCTCCTTTTTGTTCTTTTGTATCCTTGGGTGGTTCGTGCAACCTTTCTCTTTTTGGAAGTCTAAGCCTTTGGCTCCTTGATTCTCATGACAACCCATTGGATACTATTATCCAATATCGATCTTGCAATCTACTTTATATCTATGGACTCCTCCACATTCCAATCCACCAGATCCAAGTCCTTGGTACCTACATTTCCAACATCATATTGGGGATCCAAAGTTACCCCATCATTTGACAATGTGTCAAGGATGTCCTCCTTTATCCCATACTCAATCATGAGTGGGATGGGATTTCTTTCATAGTTTCTTCTCCTTTAGTAATAATCATCTTGTAAGTCCATCCAAAAGTCTTCTAGCAGATTGAATTTTTTATCAAGAACAATGGGGAGAAAACCTTGCATCTTGTGCTTAGGATCAAAATGCTTCTTGGAGGTGTATAAAAACAACTTCAAATAAATCAATTCTTCACAGATTGCTTTGGCTGCCACATTATGTGCACAACAATATTCACCCAATTTCATGGCGATTTTATGAAAAACGGTCTTGTGTTTGGTACCAAATTTGAAGTTGACCCTCAAATCTTGATAGATGAATTCCATCAAGACAATCCTGTTGCTGCAACACTTGGGCAGTAGATGGGGGTGGCCATCAAAACCGACCAGCCTGAAATAAGTAAATTTGGGGTATTGGATATACTATGTCCCCACTAAAGCAATAAAGGCCATGGCCTCTCTGCTCAGTCTGTAACCAACATCTCTTGTTAGTCGGTTAATGACAACATACAAAAATGCATCATCAACCCTTTTGTAATGGGACTCAAAAGTCTGCAAGGTGAGCTGATCATAATGATCCCACACACTTTTCTGTCCCTGGGCTTCTCCCAAGATGCCCACTGCATTCAATCTAGGAAAGATTCCCCTTTTGGCTATTGCACAAATCACATAAGAGGTCATGAAGAAACTCTTGGTTTCTTTCACTCTAAGCATTTGGTTGTGTATGCAATCTAACACAATCATAGGCCAATCAAATTGTTTCCTGCCATCTAGGATATTCTGAATGAATGGAAACATCAATTCCTTGAACTGGGAGCATCTCTCTTCCCAAACACTCTAGAGAGCATCATTATTATATTCCCAATCTCCTTGTAGAAATTTTCCCTTTTAGGATGGTTAGGAAGCTTAGCTAGAGGCTTTTTCTCAACTCTCATCCAGTTCTTGTTCATATGAGTTCTACTAGTCTCCTTCTTGTCACTATATAGTTTCAGAGCTTCTGCCTCATTGAGTTGCTTAGAGCTTTGTGGGGTAGGTGCATTGAGCATGAATATGATCATTTGTGGTGTAAGTTCAATAATGACATTCCCTTGTAAGTCTACACATTGCCTGGTGGCAGGATTGTATGCTTCGACTGCAATCATTATCAATTAAGGACACTAGATTGATAAGGGGAGAGGGCAACATGTACCAATCTAGATTGGAAAATTCTCTCTGTCCTCCTTGTGACCTCCTCACCAAATTTTTCCAAGAGAAACTCCTCATAACTGAATGGGCGCAAGTTGGTATCAGTGATGTCTGCCCATTAAGAGTCCACCTTGCTAGCTGTGAGAGTAGCTTCCCTATGTTTGTATCTCAGGGTATAAGGGACCTGCTCCACCTTTATCCTTTAGGTTTGGATCCTTTCCTTAAACTTTCTGTAGGTTGGCTCCTTTGAGAAGCCTCCTCCGATGCTCCTGACATATCTTACTTCTGCAATAAAACCCTGTATTAGATGAAAAAAAGCATAAGAAATAATACACCATCTAATATCTTTCTCTACTTCCTCAAGAAGACTTTCCATACTTAGCCAATCTTCATGTTCACCAGAAGCAGAGTCAAAGAAGAACAAGGAACAAGAAACCATTTTAACACAAAGCGAGATTGAGACCGGAACAAGGACAAGACTGGAACTGGGACCAGAACGTAAACCGAACCCGAAACCAATCAATAGGTCTGATTTCAAGCTCCACCCCAGTCCCACTTTTGCAAAAGTGTGAGCGTGAAGACCAAAGTCAACAATAATCAGAAGTGGGGCTATTTTGGGAGTGAACACCAAAAATGCAAAATACCTACAGGACGAGTTCGTTCCTGAGTCTGCTTCTGCCAATTTACTACACAAAATGAAGCAATTTCTTGAAGAGATGGTCACATGAGCTTAAGGACCAGAGTCACATGGGATAATATGGAAACTTCAAAATAAATGGGCTTAAATCACCCTTTAATAGAACAAAGACCAAGTTTAACTCTAAGGGCTAGGTATTTGTAAAGGTTGACAAACAAACCCTAGTTTACACGATGTGTCGGCTCAGATAATTAGGGCATCAAATGCTTGACATGTAAATCACTAAAATGACACAGGAATAGGATCAAAGGGGTTTCGAAATGAATTCAAACATTCAAAGCATAGAGAACCCCATCAAAAGAAACCCTAGTTAGAAACTAGAGCACAAAAAAATGGACCTGCCATGAAAGCAACAACAGAATGAAAAATAAACAAATGAAAAGACATAAAAAGAAAAACAGAAAAAAAAAGACAAGACAAAACCAAAAAGACACAAAAGAACAAGTGAAGATTCATAGAAAATAGAATCCTGTGAACGCGCAAGAACATGACAAGCAAGAACACAAAAACAAGACAACAAAGGAAAAGGGAAAAGAGTGGGAAAAGACCCTACATCAAAATGCCAACAATAGAGGTGAAATTGAATAAGAATTTTCCCACCACGCACCTCCGTAATTAAATCGTGCTCCTCTCGTAGTTACCCTGGCTCTGGTTCACTAAAACAACTTAAATAATAATGATAATGAGTCGGTTATTATTGATTAAGGTTTAAAAATCCTTTCACGCATGTGAGGAGGCTGTTATTAATGCCATAAATGCGGTTGGTCGGGGGCAGAGCAAATAATGTAAAAAGAGTAATCAACCAGTGTGAAAAACCAAGGCAGGTCGGACGCGGACCCAAATCTGAAACATAACAAGAAACCTTTACCAAGTCTCTTATCTAATTCCAAACCCAATTTTGGTCTTGCAAAAAGAACATACAACAAAGGGAAATAAGGGCAGAGTCAGAACCAAAACTAGACACAAATTTTTTACAAAGTTCCAAGTTCGGTTTTGATCCTGGCTCCATTCCTGACAAAGAAACAAACATCGAGACAAGGACAAAAGAAACGACAGGAAGCAGGACCGGATTGGAAATCGGGCTCGACCGAGACACAAATGACAACAAAAGACAAAACCAACGAGTAGGAGCAGGATTGGAACAAAAACCAAATTCAAAATTTTTACAAAGTTCCAAGTTCTATTCCCATTCCGGTTCAGCTTCTGCCAGACCAAAAAAAAACACAAGGTAACAAGAAACAACTCAAGGTGGAAACAAACCCAAGAGCACAAGACCAACCAAAAGACAATGAAAAGAACACGAAACAAGGATGGGACCAGAACTAGGACCGAATCCGGACTTGGAACCTTACAAAGTTCCAAGTTCAATTTCCATTCTGACTTCAGTTCCGACAGAGCAAAAAGAAACAAGGACTTAGGAGAAAAACAAACAACTCCTAAGATCCAAACAAAACAACAAGGACAAAACAAAACAAAGGGGGACCCATTTTGTTCCAAAATAAAAAATGGGGTGGTTATGCAAGGCATAACAACACCCAAACTTTAACACTACCAAAGTTCAATAAATATTTTTCACATATTATTTTTATTTTTATTTTGAACGTATTATTTTTTCATATTCTAAGTAGTTAAATAAAATTTTATAAAAGATGTGTAATCATAAATTTTGATAGAAACATATAAGATTAAGATAGTAATTTATAATTATTTAATTAATTATAGGGTAAATTACATTTTTTGAAAGAAAATTGGATTTGAAAACTTCTTTGATTATGTCAAGTATAGTTATTTAATATTAAAAATCTCCCCTACATTGTTAATTTAAATATTTTTTTAATAATTTTTTGAGTTTATTTCACCTAATATGCTCTATCTTTATAATATTAAGAAAAACCTATCATTTATTAAAAATACAAGTAGATATTAATTCTAGAGTGATCAATATTATATTGGAATTTACAAGAGTGTTTCTTTACAAGACAAGTTATAGTTGTGGGGATAAAGGAACTATAAAATATCTATTGTAGATACAAAATTATGAGTTATGTTGCAATCATTTTGGAGGTCTCTTCATAATTGCTTATTATTTTGTCAATATGTTTTTAATAATATTTTTTTATGACACATTATTTTTAATGCTACGAAGAGAATTATATTTCATGTAATTTAATGTCACAAAGTTAATGTTGAATCAAATTATATTTTCAAATTATGTGTTCATGTTTGATACTACATTTGCTTGATTAAATATTTGGACTTTGACATTATCTTATTGTTTTGATTAGATTAAAATGGGAAGGGCCCACAACCATTATAAAATGAACATAGAGACCCAACAAGGGGATAACAAGAAGTGAGACACCTAGAAAGTAAAAAAGAAAAAGAAAACTAATAGATCAACAAGAACAACAAACAAAGAGCACAAAACAAAATCAGAAGGGAACATGACCGGTTACTGGTCTACCAGAAGGCCACTAATGGCATGCCACTCCTTATCCAAGTAGTGGAGTTTCTTGTCAAAGGTTAGGGAACCCTTGCGTGTAATCAGGATCTCCTCAACACTGGGTGGAGCAGGGTTTCCCTCCTTCTTACCTTTTTTCTTTGAATGTCCAACATCATGACCAACCTTTATCGTTCTTTTACCTTCATTGTTGCATAGTTCTTGTTGAAAAACTTGTATAGTGACCGTGGTGTTCTTGAAAATCTCCTTAGTATAATCCATAATATCTTGGAGACACTTCAAAGTTTTGTTTCAATTACGTAGTACACATAGTGACAATTTCCTATTGCAACTTAACCTTATCCACCTCTACACCCACCAGAGCTCTGAACTCATTCACCCCACTCTCCCTATTTTCCCATTTATCATTTAAGGACTTACTAAGGGAGGATAAAAAAACCCAACACCCACCATCGTCGATCTCACCCAACCAAGATGTCTTTTTCTTGAGTACCTTAGCTTCTAGAACTTGGATTATGTCCTTTGCAGTAACAAGATGGACCAGAAGCTACTTCAGAATGTCATTTTGAACATTGAAAACTATCAAAATATCATTCAAATTCTACCGTTGGAGAACATAAGCCTCACAAAAATCCTTATCCAAATTGGGCTCACCAGAGGTAGAATCCAAATTAACACATAGGTTGGGGGGTCTTTGAGGGCTAGGCAGGTTAGTGGTTGGGGGGATTTGTAAACTTTTGATACATCATCGTGGATAGGGGAGCTAGTGGGAGAATTTTCAGGGGTAGGTTTCTAGGACTCATAGTCTAAGTTCTTAGAGTTATTATAACCAAAAGTAGAAATGGAAGTGGGGTCAGGGAACAAAACATGCTTTTTGAGGTCAAGAGTGGGGTCCTCAATAACATGGGTTTTACCCTGTGCGCTAGTAATTCTATGAGTGGTGGGTATTCTCCTCAGGGCCACAAGTGGAAAGGGTGCCTTCTAGGGGAGTGGCAAGGTTTCTAATGACCAGGGTGTTCTTTTTAACAAAGGCCAGGGAGGGAGAAAGAGTGGCATGGTGGTGAAAAAGACAAAAATTAACCCTTGATGGATAGGAAGGGTTTTATTCATACCCTGAACAACCTTGATAGATTGTTCCAGAGAGGAGAGGACCCAAAAAGAAAAGTTCATTTTGATATTATATCTAAAATTATTTAACATGGGAAAGAGTTGGGTATGAAACCAACGAAAGCGCCCCTCCAGTGTGACATACCTCATTAACACCTCCATGGTTTTTCTCCACACATCGGGAAGGTCAGCGTGGTTTAAACTATTTTTTAATTTGTTAACCTTTTCACCCTCCTTCAAAAATCTATCCTTGTCCTTTTGGTAATGCCCCTTAGGCTTCTTGGGAATGCAGACCCCATCCAAGGAAAGCCCAGTGACTTCTGCAATTAGCTCCATGTTCACATGCAAGGAACATTTTCCAATGCTGACGTTACCCTCATTCCAAGAGTTAGTAAATTTAGGTGATAAATTAGGGTCATGCTCCACTATACCCTCAACGAACAAGGCCAATTTACCACATAGGAGAATAGTCCAAAAATCAGTGTCATTTTTCCACATCTCATAGGAGGTTGGTTCGTCCTACACCAAATCACCATCCATATTCATAAGCAACAAAGCAAGAGACAAAATGCTGTAGAAATTACCAAAATAATGCCCAAGGAAAGAATGAAAAATATTATGAAAAGACTGGCCAAAGGAGGCAGATTATGTGATGCTCCGCCACACAACCCCAAAGGAAACTATCATACACGCATTTATGGCACAACCTTTTTTTTTTTAAAGGAAATAATATGCAACAACATACATCACATGAAATGTAACAATATAAGTACAACATATAACAAAGTTCCTTGGGGTTACATAGTTACATCACTTTTCATATCAACATCTTACATTACATGAGAGCTAGACATACACCAATAATCAAATGACCCAAACATTGATCATACGTTAACAATATGAAGATACATTGCTCAAGGTTAACATCAATACAATGCTGTTTCCCAACATCTAAGGGAAGAGTATAATAACATAGAAAGATAAATCTAAATTTGTAGAAACAAAAAGCTACAAGTTGGATCGAACTTTGACATAACTTAGAAGTCACTGCAACAGGTACAACTCTACACATCTCAAACTTCGGATGGGGACCCAATGGGGTGCATAGCACGTTCCACTCGACCAACCCCATGCTAGGAGTAAACAAGAAAGATCCTCACCCAAGAAGTCAAAAAAACCAATGGTAAACAAGACTCCACAAGAAGGATAACAAATCACAAGATAATAACCCATAACATTGCCAACACATAACTAGAACAAGAGTAATGAAATGTCCAACAAGAACCGATTGCCAATATTATATATCAACACTAAATAACCATAAGAGGTGCCAACAACAATAGAATCCAAAGCTCTCCAAATGAGATTGAAAAATCAACCAACAATAAATATCCAAGGGAACCTTTCATCCACATCAATAAACAACAATGATAATAAACAACTCCAGAGGCAACATGAACAAGAGTAACAAAGGGCATAGTGGGAGAGTGTCTTCGCATGGCCTTACATGGATTCACCAGACTACCTATCATTAGGAGCCGCCTCCATCTATGGTTATCGAGACATCCTATATCAAGGTACCGCCCCATAGGGTGACTCATGCAGAGCCACTTACCTTTCACAGAGACAAGGTAGTGACCTTACCAGCCAGGTCTTCCCACTCGTCCTTAGCCTTTGAGAGCACTAACGACAGGGGTGAGGTGCATGTTTTTATCTTGTTATGTAATAACTAACCCAACCCACTAAGTAAATTAATTAGGTTTTCACTTAATTAGGGAAAATCTTTCAAGGGTGACCGCTTGTACAATGGCCCCAAGAAGAGCCACTCTCCCCTATGGCTTCCCTAAAACCCAAACCAAGAAATGGGTACAACAATGTTCAACCAAAAGAATAACTCACAATGGGGTACCACCCACAAATTACCACATGGTATCAACATGAACCAAAAAGATGCAACCATAGAAATGCATTCACACTTTCCCTAGCCTCTGGAGATAACACTAATCCATACAAGAACAAAGTAAAATATGACATCCAAAACGAGCAAGCAACCACAACAACCATGAAATTCACTTTTCTAAGAAACCTCACACTATCAAGTAAATATAAAGACATCCCTTCCACATGTTAAACTACTAAGTCTTCTACCAATAAAACAAAGATGTTTAAGTTAAAGAACCTATCCATTTCACAATTACAATCTACATTCTCTAATCCAAACAATGTGATAACATTACTAATATTTAAAGCTTCCTTTACTTCTTACCTTTTCACTTATCAAGAATTCATTTAAAGCAATTAAAAAAAATATAGGGACATATTTTTATATCTATCTCATTACCCATTTAACACAATATTAATTTAATCCTCGCATATCTACTTGCAATTCATATTCAATTATTATATGTAATAAATAAACTAAACCATATGACAAAATGTACTAAGAAATTAACAAAATATTTTCCAATTAAAAATTCCAATTTTAGAATACTTCATTTAACTAACGGGTATGTGCAGGATCATGGTGGGCCAAAAAGTGGCAATGAGGAGAAAAACACGTCTTTCATCGACCCAAAAATGCGAAAAATACCATGTTGACTTTTTTTAGGTTCGGGTGTCAATACACACCACCATAGCAAACACCAATCCTAGTTTTCCATATCAGATATTCGATCCAAATCGGATATCCGATCCAAATCGGATATCTGATTTGTAAAAAGCATATATAAACAAACTCTGTCGCTGTTTTAAAGTCATTTTAGAGTCAATAACCTGCGAGCGGACAGTGAGGAGATTCTTCGCGTAACAGATATCCAATTTGGCCAAAATCTGATTTGAAAAGGTAAGATTTTTTATTTTTATTTGCTTTGATTGAATTTTGATTAGATTTGGATAATTTCAAATAGTTTTTTGTGGATTTGTTTTAAAAATAGGATTTTTGATTGAATTTTTATGAAAAAATTGAGTTTAGAATGGATTTTGATAAAAAAAAATGAATGTTTTTTGTGGATTTTTTCAAAATAGGGTTTTGATTGAATTTTTATGAAAAAATTGAATTTAGAATGGATTTTGATAAAAAAATGAATGTTTTTTGTGGTTTTTTCAAAATAGGGTTTTTGATTGAATTTTTATGAAACAATTGAGTTTAGAATGGATTTTGATTAAAAAAAATGAATGTTTTTTATGGATTTTGATTTAAAAATAGTGTTTCTTATGTATTTGTATTAAAAATTAGAGAATTTTATAGATTTTGTTAAAAAGTAGGGTTTTTTTTTTATTTTTTTTAAAAACTAGGGTATTTTTATAATATTTTCATTTATATTTTCTAATTTTAATTAGATTAATTATTTTTTAACTTTAATCAGGCATTGTGGCTGCTGAGAATGAGAATGCACAAATTCCACCAGTTGAGAATGAAAATCCACTAGTTGAGAATGAAAATCCACCAGCTGAGAATCAAAATGCAGAAATGTCAAATGCTCCACCACCTCTGCAACCATCAATTGAAGACTTAATTCATGAAAAATTGGAGCAATTAAGGGGCATTTGTGATGTCTATAAGAAAATCCCTTGATTATCCCGTATGTCAACCACATTGACAGGAATAATTACAAATGTAGAAACCCTCTCCACCCAACATAATGCCTTTCATTCGTGGTGAGAAACCATGAAGGAATATTATGCATGTGGAATGTCTTATGATGATGTGAAAGATCTCCAAATAACAAAAGACCAAATAGCATCTTTATTTATTAACCCCAGCACTGGTTTTGCCAGTTAATGTTAACAAACCAAAACTTTTTATAAAATGGTGCATGCATAGGGGCATAGTAGATAACTTTTGGGATCGTTGGTGTATGGTTTTTGATAAACCACCCAAAAATAATATTGTTGTACCTTTTTACTTTATTAAAAAATTATATGCTAAGTTTTTGTTAGGGTGTCATGTCAATTACTTTGACATTAAACCCTTCCAGGGCATTGGTGGAGGTATGCCCCAGGATAGGCCAGGGGTAGCTAGAGTAGTCAGGCGCCCACATGTTCCCCGTCCTCCCCTTCCTCCGCCATCTCCAGTACAACATCCAAATATTACGAAGGATGCAACCATACAAACTATCCAGGCCATTCACTCTTTGAGTGGTCTTTTGGTTTCCCATGCTTGTTCAGTGGCTTAGCCACAGTCTGGTGATCTTGGCGATGGATCCAGTGTTGTTGCATCATCCTCCTTAGGTCCACATATTTGCAATACGTGCCAACAAATATGCTTGGGTCCTATTGTACAACCCCCTGGGCATCCATTAGACACTTTTGATTATGACATCCAGGATGTGGAGATTATAGCAGATCACACGCAGGGGAGTGGAGCACACCCTATAGAGTCCTCTCCTGCTAGAGAGGTGGACATTGGAGTAGTTACACAGGTAACATTTAAGGTGTAAATTCATAACTTGTATTTTAAAAAAAATGAATATTAATAAGAGATAGTATCAAGTACTAATATTTATTTACATGGTCTATTTAATAGTTAATGTTTGAGGAGCTCACACGGGTGACTGATAGAACCCTTAGGGCCATTTCATTTGGCCTCGAGGTGCACACAGTATGTATTTTCCCACTCACTCATTTACATTTTTTTATTGTATACTTGCTTGTCATTTGAATTGTCATTAATGAAATTATATATTAACTTATATGTTTATCTTATTCTCTGCTTGTAGGAAACACCTAGTGCGAGTGAGGTGTGACACTCTCCAGACTATGGGGGCACAATGTTAGATAAGGGAAAGGTAATTGAACTCAAATTTGATTGAATTAAGATTTATAATATCTTTTATTGACTATGCATACATTGACATAGATTCGTAGTTTCATATGTACTTGTCATTTTTATGTATAGGCGGTTGTGAGCTATACATCATTGTTGATAAGTGCCACAACACCTGAAGGAGTAAGTATTCGAGCACCTAAAGGAGGAGGTGTTGAAACACCTAAAGGAGGAGGTGTTGAAACACCTAAAGGAGATACAGAAAAAGATAAGCCTAAAGAGGTATGTGTTTATTTTATTTTGTGCTTGGTAAATATGTTCTTATTACCGACAATTCTATGCTAACTTGGATCAATTTCATGTTTTTGTTCACATATAGAGATTGATGATACAAAAGTTGGTTTGGTTAGTTCTTTGAGAGGGGTATATTCTAGGACTCCTGACCCTTCAAAGAGACATATATTTCAGGTAATCAAGATTTCAATTTTAGAGTTCAATTATAATTCAATGTGTATTGATTTTTATGTTAATTATTCAATTTAAAATTATATAGTATAACTAATCTCAATTGTGGTTTGATTTTTTTGTGCAGCTACCTTAAGAGCCAACGAGTGCTTCAAAGAGGCTCCATTTTGATGATCCACCAGTAGTTTAGGATGAGATAGACATTTTGGCATGTAAATTTTGAATAGATATCGAGATGGCATATGCCACATATTGTAAAACTTTGTTTGAGTTGGTGTTGATGCCATTTTTGTATATGGACATACACTTGATTATTGGATAATTTGATATATATAGAAGTTGACAATCAAAATTTAATTTCCTCCTCATGTGCATGATTAAACTCTTTGAAAATTTAATCAAGTGAGCAATGGTTAAATATGAATGTACAATAGCATAAAAAGGATGGTTAAATATTTTGTAGTTTATATTCATATTTCTGATTACATTGCATTGCACATCTTTCAAACTCAAAGCATTACTTCACATTGCATAAGTAACAACTAGATGCTGATAGATGAAAAAATCTCAATAAAAATATAGTTTTTACAAAGTCAACCTAAGCAGTTATGCAATTACTTCACATTAAATAACTAATAACTAGGAGCAGCTATCAATTGCATTAGCTTGTCATGGAATTCTATGAGACCACATTTCTTTGAGGAAACTTGGCACAAAACTCACAAAAAATGAAAAGAAATCACTCAAACAAACTTTAAAGGGGTCTCAGGCCTGCTGCCCCCTCATTCCACACACTATGCAACCATTTACTTGCAGTGTAGGGGTTGAACAATGGAAAAAGCATGTAAAAATTATATATATATATATATATATATATATATATATATATATATACAGCTTAGAAGCATGAATTACGATTAGAATATCACATAACATCATATAAACAAAAAAACCACTATAAACTTGAATTTTATTTAAAACATGCATGATAAATATTCATCGTTGAAACTTGAATTGTGGTAGCTTGCTATACAGAGTCGATTGATGCCAAGTTTTAATTTGTATGATATTGAAAAAATAAGCCAACTGAGTAGAGTTATCAACATTCTTCAAAAATCATAAGAATTCTTTTAGTACACTAGCCATTTTGACGTCTTCTTGTAGTCTCAAACGTTATTTTGTATCATTGTTACATTGGTCTTAGTTCAATGATGCTGAACAATTTTAGAAAAAAGAAAGTTGTGTCACGGTCCACATTCAATCCAACAAGAAAAAATGAAAGTTCAGCCTCTTGGAATGAAAATTCTTGTTTGCAAAACAAATGAATAAGAATGAGGTAGTTAAGGTGTTTGAAGTTATTTAGAGGTCACTTTTAGGGTGCAAGGCTTAAAAGTTCATTTTAAATTCACTCAAACAAACTTTAAAGGCATCTCAAGCCTGCTGCCCCCTCATTCCACACGCTATGCAGCAATTTACTTGTGGTGTAGGGGCCGAACAATGGAGAAAACATGTAAAAATAATATATATGTATAGACGTGCAGCCTAGAAGCATGAATTACGATTAGAATATCACATAACATTATATAAACAAAAAAACCACCATAAACTTGAATGTCATTTAAAACATGCATGATAAATATTCATCGTTGAAACTTGAATTGTGGTAGCTTGATATACAAAGTCTATTGATGCCAAGGTTCAATTTGTATGATATTGAAAAAATAAGACAACTGAGTAGAGTTATCAACATTCTTCAAAAACCATAAGAATTATTTTAGTACACTCAAGAGTTATCGGATGTCTTCTTGCAGTCTCAAAAGTTATTTTGTATCGTTGTTACATTGGTCTTGAGAGTGGTAGCTTAATATAGGTCCACAATACAAAACCTGGTTTACCTGTGCAGTGTAACAGTGGCATAGGAAGATTTTTCTTTGAAAGCAAAAATGAAAGCTCAACCTCTTGGAATGAAAATGCTTGTTTTAAAACAAATGAATAAGAATGAGGTAGTTAAGGTGTTTGAAGTGATTTAGAGGTCGCTTTTAGGGTAGTTAAGGTGTTTGAAGTGATTTAGAGGTCGCTTTTAGAGAAGAGAGATGTTGAAGAGTACATCAAGTCAGTGAGAACTGAAGTGTAATGTGTTTTATTTTGTGGTACTCCTTTGTTTCTCTACAAATGTGTGATAAATTCTTAGTTCAATGATGTTGAACAATTTTTGAAAAAAGAAAGTTGTGTCACGGTCCACATTCAATCCAACAAGCAAAAATGAAAGCTCAGCCTCTTGGAATGAAAATGCTTGTTTGCAAAACAAATGAATAAGAATGAGGTAGTTAAGGTGTTTGAAATTATTTAGAGGTCACTTTTAGGGTGGAAGGCTTAAAACTCCATTTTAAATGCACAAAAAAGAATGAAATTACTTCAAACCAAGTTTGTGAAGAAGTTAACTATGTTGCCCACTAGTTTCCCTTAAGAGTCCAAAGTCCTAAAAGGCAACAATATTTGAAGGGCTAATTCTCGAGACCTGTGATGCTTATAGACTCTCCATCCGAGGCTATGGGATGTATTGGGACCATCTACAAAACCTATCTCTCGTTTTTTCTATCTCGTGAGGTGTTTTCCTATGGTGATGACTTTTCAGTTGGAGGGAAAAAGTTGCCGATGCAAGTAATGTAAAGTTGCAAAGTGGTAAACTTTCATTCCGCGAATCAGAAGGACCAAACAGAATCGCTCCAACATCGCCTAGATGAGTATCGCTTTTACATCTGTGGGGATGGTCCTCTTTTGCACCCAAATACTGACTCCGAAGCTACATTGGACTCAATTTTATTTCCCTTAATAATCCAAAGTGCTAAAATGAAGCAATCTTTGAAGAGATATTTCTTGAAGACCGTGATGCTTATAGACTCTCCATCGAAGGCTATGGGATTGTGTTGCGACCATCTACAAAACCTCTCTCAGTTTTTGCTATCTTGAAGGCGTTTTCCTATGGTGATGACTTTTAGTGGAGGGAAAAAGTTGCTAGATGCAAGCAAAGGTAAAGTTGCAAAGTGGTGTAATCTTCATTCAAGAACTCGTATCTAATTAAACAGATCGCTCAACACGCCCGTGATGGGTATCGCTTATATAGATGGTCCTCTTGCACCCAAATATGCCAATCACTCGGGAGCTACATTTCACCACGATTTCCTTTAAGAGTCCAAAGTGCTAAAAGGCAACAATATTTGAAGGTCTATTTATCGTGAGACCGTGATGCTTAAAGACTCTCACCGAGGCTATGGATTGTGTTGGGGACCATCTACAAAGACCTCTTTCTCGCTTTTGCTATCCTGCAGGCATTTTCCTCGCGGTGATGACTTTCTGTGCTGAGGGAAAAAGTTGCTAGATGCAAGTAGTGTAAAGTTGCAAAGTGGTACAACTTTCATTCTCAAGTAACTTGTACCACCAAACGTGACCGCCTAAACACATCCGTGATGGCACGCTTTACGCTAGGGATGATCCTCTCTTGCACCCAAATATGACGAATCACTCCGAGCAACATTAGACCAACGATTTCCCTTAAGAGTCCAAAGTGCTAAAAGACAACAATCTTTGAAGGGCTATTTCTCAGAGACCGTGATGCTTATAGACTCTTCATCCAAGGCTATGGGATCGTGTTGGGACCATCTACAAAAACCTCTCTCAATTTTTGCTATCTCGGAGGCATTTTCCTGTGGTGATGAATTTTTAGTGGAGGGAAAAGTTGCCAGATGCAAGCAGTGTAAAGTTGCAAAGTGGTGCAACTTTCATTCCACAACTCGTACGACCAAACAGACTATTTCAACATGTCTGGATGGGTACGTTTACGCTAGGGATGGTCCTCTTTTGCAACGAAATACACTGAATCACTCCAAGCTACATTGGACCGAGTGAAATTAGGTGAAAAATTGATGCAGACACAAGGGCACAATCACAAACTCTTTGCAACCTACCTATTTGAGGCATCTAACAAGATTATTTTGACCTCTTTGGATAGTCCAAAACTCCCTTAAAACTTGACAAGAAACTAAAGACACATTTCCCTCTTTAACCCCCTTAAACCCTTATAATAGTGAGAAACTAGTTTTTGTCCAATTACTCCACAATTTTCCAAAACACCAAACGAACACATGACTGATTCAAACACCCATATACAAGTTACACAACATATATGAGAAACAACATAGAATCCTTTGGACTAGCATTGACTTCCTATACATTCACCCTTGAACTAGCTACTCAATTAGCCCAAAAATGCAAAGCAACATACCTTCAAACACCACAAAGACCCTTGAAACGTTGGGGTAGCAAATAAATTGCCAAGAAAAAAAAGATTCTGCAATTGGATTCCATTTGCACGGACCTGTAACCGTCAAATAAATTTTTTTTTAGTGTAATTCTTGAGGGTTTATTGGATGTAGCACTTCCACAACCTTTCAGACTCTTCCACCACCTTAGAAACCTTTATTTAGGCCCCAAAATGCTTAGAAAAAAAAGAAAATTTTGGTATCTCAGATATTTTTGCAAACCCTAGGGTAAAAACTCTATTTTCAAGTGAAAAAACCACCATTTTTAGACCTTTAACTCTTCATTTTATTTCAAAACCCAATTCTCCACGCCTTCCACTCTTAAAATAATGCCAAGACATGTAATAAAATTTCTACATAAATTTTTGATACAAAAATGCTTGAATGGCTTGTGCACAGGCAAAAAACACAAGAAAAACAGTAAAATATGAACTGAGCAATTGAAACTTTATTGATTCAAAGAAAAAAACTCCTTCAACCAAACCTATCTTGAGCCCTTGAAGGCCTTAAGTACATTGCTATGCCTTGGAATCCAACTCCCAATGCCTTTAACCACCAATATTAATTGACTTTTGAAACCTTAATGACCATTGAAGGCCAAAATACAAACATTTTTCACATTAATATGACTCATAATGAAATGTTGCACTTTTCCACTTCTAACTTTACTAAGACCTCACCTAATGGATTGAAATAGCATCATTACATTTTCAAAAAACTATTCTTGCTTGTCCCTAAATAAATTTACTAATTTTTCCTTCAAAGGCTACAAAGCAACAACTAGGACAAGTTGGGATCTCCATGTTTTTTTTACCCTAAACCCTAAAAACTCCTCCTAATACATGACCATTAGGACTATTAGATCTCATTAAAGACAAAAACTCAAAATATTAACACTTTAATAGTTGAAATGATCCACAATGATATTGTGGTGTAGGTGCTCCTGCACCAAAAATGGTGGTTACAACTTGCTAATGTTAATGAAACATGGGAGCAACAAGATTTAAAGTTGGCTCAAGCTTGTGCAGGTCCTAATAGACATGTTTGATGAATTTATAGGGTGTGGAAAGGTTGGAAACATTTATTTCCTTAAAATACTCATGAAAGTTGCTAAAAATGAAGTTGCACCCAAGTTGGATTTGAGGAGCAAAAGTTACAAGCCATTATAATTTATTATATATAAATGGGAGATATTACAAAACCTGGTTCAAATGAGCATACCGACAGGAAAGAACCAGGAAGAAAACCTTTGGTTGTAGCTCGATTAAGTACAAAAATAAACCCCTTTACAAAACCTATCAGTTTCCAAAATACATACCCCTTTACATTTTAAACATACCCTTTATACAATGCCATACATTTGACCCATATTTCAAAAAACATCACTGGGTATAGATTATGCCCATACACAATTATGACCGTTTTACATTGTTTCCAATTTGAGAATTAAAATTTTACAAAATTTTCCTATTAGAGGCATTCAGGGCACAGTCTTCAACAATAGTAGTATGTTCATGTTCTAGACTGACAAGCACCTGTACAAACCACCAAGGTAGCTTAGAATAAGCAATCTATATTATTCTAAATGACACAAAATATGATGAGATGGTAATGCAAACTATAAAAGATGCTTAGAATAACCAATCTATATTGTTGTAATTTGTTGCATACCTCTTCGAAAGGATCAAATCTGGCTATTGTTGTAGTAGGTCCATGATCAATCGTGCCAGGAATATCACAAAAGTGGGAAAATGAGAAATCTATATTGTCACAATAGAAAAGATGCTTAGACTAAAAAATCTATATTAATCTAAACAACTTGAATGATGATGAATTGGTGATGCAAACTATAAACGATGCTTAGAATAACCAATCTATATTGTTGTAATCTGTCGCATACCTCTCCGAAAGGATCAGAGCTGGCTATTATTGCAGCAGGTCCATGATCAATCATGCTA
>VDFB02260303.1:0-54603 GCA_007258455.2 Sequoia sempervirens | reverse complement strand
TACTAAGGACCCAATTGTCCGAGTCTTTTTGCCAAGACAAACCACAAACATCAAACAAAAAAAAGAGCCCATGATCCATCATCGTCCCTCTAAATCCATTGATAGGACATCCTCGAGGAGACTAGTAACATGACCCCAAAACCAATCAAAAAGATAAGATGAATCCATACCAACAAAGTGTTTGCCAAGATAGTGTTTGTCAATGTTAATGATGAGATTGCTTGATTGATTGATTAGACTAACCAAGATGACCGAGTTTGATTGAAAAATTGACAAGGATCAATTGATAAGTTGAAAAAGGTTGAAAATTTGATTTGATTGACCACACATATCATCAGGAAGGACACATCCTGATTAAGGCAAGATTGATTGACCAAGATGACAAGATTGATAAAGATTGATTGATAAAATGACAAAGTTGATTGATTGCGCCTGATTTTAGGAAAGACATATCCTGATTAAGGTAAGATTGATTGACAAGGTTGACAAGATTGATTGTGAAAAATATTGATCATTTGTTTGACATAGATTGATGAATATGACCAAGCGATGTGATGTTACCCAACTTCAGGAAGGACACATCCTATTTAAGGCAAATGACACATCTGATAAAGTTGAACAAGTGATAAGTGTTGACAAGGCACCTAACTACAAGAAAAACATATCCTGCTTAAGGTGAATGACCAAATTGACAAAGTCTAATCTCAGGAAGGACATAATTCCCCATTCCACTAAGATTGATGATCCGATTGACTAGCTGACGATAAGATGATTGATTGATTGAAGGATTTTGTTGATTATGTTTGTTTTTTTATTTGTGATTTGATGTTTGAAGTTCAGATGATGATGTTGTGTTAGAGTTGACAATGTCTGATTTATTTTGACCGACTCGATGAACCCTAAAAGATTGACCTAGGGGGCCTGGGGGCTCATCGACAAATGGCCTTGCTTATGTAGCAATGTGCAGAGATCTCGTAGTTCGACATGAATTGACTTTTCCTTATTCGACAAAAGACCAAGTCATGATTTTATTTGGACAACCTAAAAGGACTGACCTAATGTCTTGGGGGCCCATTTAAGATGAGCTTTGCCTACATAGCAAATGCAGAGAGATAGCATACTTTGACCACTCTAACATAGAATGACTCAGACTCGGACTCTGACTCTGACTTTTGTTTTTGGAAGTTTTGAGGTTTTCTGATGTTTTTGGATTTTGATGGTTTTTTTTGTTTGTTTGGATTTTTGATGTTTTATGATATTTTTTGGATTTTGATTGTTTTATGATTTTTTTGGATTTTTGATGTTTTACAATGTTGATACTATGTGTTATCTTCCCATAAAGACGTGAGTCAAGGAATTCCCTCGGTCAGGTGTAGGACCAATTTATTGTGCGCGAGGGGAAGTAGTAGGCGAGTGTGAAGGATGATCAGGATGCTAGATGTCGGTGGTTCTCAAGCCATGAGAAGGATGATGAGGCTTTATTATGAATAAGTATCATGTGCGAATGGATGGGTGGAAAGGACAAAGGACCAGATAGAGTGACAGTAGACAAAGGAGCATAGACTAACTACACATGGTGCTTGTTTTCCAAGTTTTCACCATGGTGCTTATCCAAAGCGCCATCGAAGTGGTTTTCACTTTTGGACAAATTATTTCTCTTTACTATTTTTTTTATTTTTTCCATTTTTTTTATTTTTTTGTTGTCACCACGCCTGTTTGCCAGGTTTTCATCAGAATGACCATTTTTTTAATTATTTTTTTGTATTTTTTTGGATTTTTAAAGCGATACTCTAAGAATCAAGTGTAGTACTTGTGGAGGTGCATGTTGTTGGTAGGTTCGAATAATGGCTCTCCTTCGGGAGTAGAGAACTGATAAGTGCCCGATCCATATGATGTTGTGACAATATAGGGTCCCAACCAATTAGGTTCAAACTTTTTAGGCTTTTCTCGTTTTGCTTGATTCTTTAGATTTTCTTTCAAGACTAAGTCACCGATGTCAAAGCTTTTTGGTCAGACCTTCTTATTATGACTACGTCGAAGGTGGTTTTGGTATGCTTGAAAATGTGTTAAAGTATTATGTCTCTTTTCATCCAGTAATTCTAGCTCATGTAGATGGGATACACTATATTCTTCTTGATCAGTCATGCCTTGCATGGAGACTAGTAGGGAGGGTAGCTCGACCTCTATAGGAAGTATAGCTTTAGATCCGTAGACAAGGGAATACAGAGGACCTCTTGTAGGGGTACAAACACTGGTACGGTAGGCCCATAAGGCAAGATTGAGTTGTAGGTGCCAGTCACGACCAGCATCATTGACAGTCTTCTTTAAGATTTTTAGGATGGTCTTATTAGATGCCTCAGCTTGTCCATTTCCTTGGGAGTAATACAAAGTAGAAAAATGATGTTGGATATGGAATTTGTCACAAAGCTCACAGACATTCTGGTTTTTGAAAGGGTGACCATTATCAATGACGATGGACTGTGGAATACCATAGCGACAAATGATATAATTCAAGATGAACTTGGCTATCTACTTTCCAGTAATATAATTCAAGGAGATGGCTTCAATTCCATTTTGTGAAATATTCAGTGGTGGCATGGATAAAATTATGTCCATTAGAAGAGGTGGGATAGATCTTTCCTACGAGGTTGAGTCCCCACTGAGAAAATGGCTAAGGCGAAGTAAGCGATTGCAGTTCCTGAACCGGCACATGTATAAGATCTCCATGAATTTGACACTCGTGACATTTCTTCACAAAGTGATAAGCATCACATTCCATCATAGGACAATAATACCCCATTCTCACGAGATTTTTAGCTAAGGTTGGACCAACAAAGTGAGCCCCACATATACCATGGTGTACCTATTGCAAGGTTGTTTGTGCTTCATTTGAGTTGAGACATAGAAGGAGGGTACTATCTAAGTTGTAGTGGTAAAGAGTGTCTTCGATGATGGCATATTTGGATGCTTGTCGGATAAAGGTTTTGCGTTGGTTAAGGGACAAGTTAGGAGGGATAATTTGGCCATGCAAGTAACTGCAGATGTCTTTATACCAAGGGGATTCAAGACCAACAAGTTCACACACAAGTTCAGTTTTGGGGACATCGAATGCGGTGATCAACAATTTTTCCACCAAGAACTCATATTGCGAGGCATTTTTGGGAATGTCCAAGAGAGATCCAATTGTAGTCATTGCATTAGTTGCTTTGCTCTACATTCTTGGTATCTATTCAAAAGAAATATTATCAAAGTATAGTCTGAAGTTGTCTACCATGCGTTTGTAGGGCATCAATTTCTCATCCTTGGTGTCATAGTCATCATTAACTTGTTTAATCACTAATCAAGAGTCACCATAGACTTGAAGGTCCTTAATTTTCCAATTTATTTCCATTCGAAGTCCTATCAATAATGCTTCATATTCATCCATGTAGTTTGTGCACGTGAATTCTATTCAAAATGACTTAGGAATGGAGTCTCCTTGAGGTGTGATAAATAAAATATCGGCTCTTGATCAATGACTTGTATAAGATCCATCAAAGTATAGCTTCCATGTTGTTGGTGTGTCTATGACAAAGATTGATTCATCTAGGAAATCAGATATCAAAGGATGGTCTGCTTTTAATGCTGCATTTGCGAGTTGGTCAACTATTACTTGTCCCTTTATTTATTTTCGATCAACATTCTCAATGTCATATTCACTTAGAATCATAACCCATTTAGCTAGCCTTCTTTTCAATGTTGTTTTGCTGAGAAGATATTTCAAAGGATCAATTTTGGCAATCAACTTTGTCTTGTGATTTAACATGTAGTGTCTCAATTTCTATGCTGTGAATACCACTATTAGACATGCTCGCTCAATAGGACTATAGTTTAGCTCATACCTGACTAAAGTGCAATTTATATAGTATATTGTCCTTTCCTTGCCATCATTGTCATTTTCTGTTAAAAGTTCCCCCAGTGTTGATGTAGTAGTTATCACATATAGTATCAGATGTCTTTCGTCAATTGGTGGCATAAGGACTGGTGGATTGAATAAATATTTCTTGATTTGATCAAATGCTTCTTGACACTTATCAGTCCAATTGAAGGGAATGCCTTTTCTTAATAGATGTTGGAATGGATGGGTCCTATTAGCTAGCTAAGCAATGAACTTGTGGATTGATTGTAATTGTCCTTGTAATGTCCTTAACTGACTGATATTGGTTGGTGGTGGCATATCCAAGATATCTTTTACTTTAGCAGGATCAACTTCTATTCCTCTGCATGAGACAATATATCCTAGGAGCTTACTTGATTGGACCTCAAAAACACATTTCTTTGGATTTAGCCTGAGTTGATAGTTTTCAAGTCAAGTGAAAATCTTGTCCAATACTACCAAGTGTCAACTTCATTCTAGAGATTTGGAGAGAAGGTCATCAACATAATCTTCCATAAGGACATGCAATAGTCATGAAAATTTGTAGTCATGGCTCTCTGATAGGTAGCTCCAACATTTTTTAGTCCAAATGGCATGACATTCCAACAAAAATTTCCCCAAGCGCATGTGAAAGTTGTCTTTGGTTGATCTTCAGTGACAATTCTTATCTGATTGTAACCTAAGAATCTGTCCATTAGTGATAGCATTTCATGTCCAATGATTAAATGTACTATGATGTCAATGTTTGGTAAAGGAAAATCATCTTTGGGACAAGCTTTGTTGAGGTCTCTAAAATCTGTGCAAATCCTGATTTGACCATTCAACTTTGTGACAGGAACAAGGTTTGATATCCACATTGTGTAATCAATTGGGAGAATGAATCCAATGTCCAAGAGCTTCTTGAGTTCTACCTTGACAAGGAGTGCGATATGTGGATGCATTTTTCTCAACTTCTGTTTGAATGGCTTGGCATTTGGTAGCAGTGGTAAGTGACGTAGAACCAATTCAGGATCCAATCCAGGGATATCGACATATGACCACGCGAAGTTGACTTGTCTTTTTGAAAAGAATGCTATAAACTCATGCTTTTCTTTAGTGGTCAAGGATGCTGCTAACTGTATCATTCTGGAGTTATCTGATGTTCCAATGTCAACTTCCTTTGTTTCTTCTATAAGCAACAATGACCTCTCTCGGTCTATAGGGAGACAATATTTTCATCCATCCTCGGGTGCCTCTGAGAGTTTTTCACCTTTGGATACGTCCTTTATTTTTACTTTTTCACGGTTAGTGGGCACCTTTTGGTTTTCACTTGAAGACCTATTATTTATATTTTTTCTTTTTTCATTCACTTTTGCAACTAGAGGACAAGACAACCTCACCAAATTATGCGGCATAATTGAGTTCAATGGAAAAACCAACTTTATGATCCCCACTTGGTATTCCATCACGAAGTCCCATGAACTCAACAATGGCTTCGTTGCTCTTGAAAGTGTCCAAGCTTGGTGGTCCTTGTTGGTCCCAATCTATAAGTTGAGGGTAAACAAGAGGTAAGCCACCATTAGTATTGTCAAGGGTCATTGTGTAGGCAAATAGGGTAAAGATGGAACTGGAGTCAGTAGGATCCTAGGAGGTTGGATCAATGGATTGCCAAAAGTATTGTTGGAGCCATTCTTCTTTAGTCAGAGACATTTTTAGATGAGTACTTGGTGGATTTCATGAGGAATCAATGGTAAGAATTTGATCAAATTCCCCAAATAGCTTGTCAAGGTCCATGAAATTGGTAGAGGATAGGGAATCCCATTCATCTTCATTGGAATCGGTCTCATAATCCCAAGGGTCCTCATATGTCTCGATCTCATCTGAAGCATCAACAAACTCACTTGAAGTAACTCGATACCCTAGATAGTCACTTTTACTGGTACAAATCCTAACCCTTAATGACTTGTTAGCTTAGGAGGTTGTAGAGGTTCCAACATTCCTTGTTTATTTAATCCCAGGCCACTGTGTCCATAATATCCATGTCGTTTCATTATTTGGAACCCTTTTGGATATTGTTCAATTGGTAGTTTCTTAATTTCAGTTTCCTCCTCTTCATTGTACAACTGTGTGAGAATATGGTCATCTAGAGATTCTTTAGCAAGTTCCCCCCATCTAGTGAAGGTGGTAGGAGGTGTTACCTGATTTTTAGCTTTCAGCTAAAATCAGGCAACTTAGTGTTTGATTCTTTTCTTGTTGTTTAAACATTTAAAGATAAACCATAAAACTACTAGTTTCAATATGCATGAAGGAATGATTATCAAACAAAGTAGATTACATTTTGTCATTTCAATGTTGCATTACAACAAATGAGAAAGAGAATCATAGATATACAAATGTAGTCTTTTATTGATAATCTTGAAATATCACAAGCCAAGGGACTAACTCTCTTATTCAATGAACATATGAAGCAATTCATACATGAATAAGTAGAAGAAAGAAAAATGTGCATATAAGAATGGAACCAATCATTGCCTGAGAATGACTGGTTGCAGGTTGCCCGACTGCTCTCTGTTGTTGCCCCGAGCTGCTTGTGTCCTCCCCGGCTCTGTAGTACTCCTCACCTTGCATCTGAAAAAAGCATGATGTTAGAGTGAAGCTCTAAGCAATGAAAGATTCAATCCTTACATACACACCTACATATGCATGTATAAACTAATCCATATGTGCATTAAATAAGCATGCAAACCTTGGATGTCCCGGAAAATAATGAAGTCATCAAACACATCCAACATATGCATTTATTTTCTAACTATTTGCTTCATGTGCAGATTTAGGACAAGTCTGGTTACTATTTCATTATTAGATTAAATGATAGCATGTGGGTTAAATGTGGCTCCCACAAGGGTAGAGCTCAACATGCTTTGAAAGAAAAGGAAATTGAGCAACTTGATCAAAGATTTATCTATTATCAATACATTAAATCAATATGGAATCACACCAGTTGATGAACTTTCATTATCAAATTCAAAAGATGCAACATATTGTGTTGATATGTCCTTCAATCTTCTTAAGAAGATCCATGGTATGTTTACAAGGAAGTGACTTCAGAGATGCATCAAGTTCAATTATGCATCTTTCAAACAATGAGGAAGCATTTCAAGTTGTTGTCAATCCCCTCTCACCATAACCCTATTGGGAAGTCACACATCACATAGGAAGGTGAGTTGTTAGGTCACCCACATATGTGACAGGTGGTTGTCCAATAAAGTTAGAATGAGGAT
Organism: Sequoia sempervirens; assembly: GCA_007258455.2. Lineage (NCBI taxonomy): Eukaryota > Viridiplantae > Streptophyta > Pinopsida > Cupressales > Cupressaceae > Sequoia > Sequoia sempervirens. The sequence continues at coordinate 47,427 of VDFB02260303.1, read as the reverse complement.
ACTATGTGTATTTATCACACATAACAAAAGAAAGAGCAATGGTTGAATCAACCTCAAAATCAAGTACAAGGACAACACCTTTATAGGAGCTTACAAGGTTGACAAGCATGGAGAGATATTCAAAACAGAGCATAAATGTCCTCATGGCAAAGAAACATGGCCATCTAATTTGCTGCCCTCATGAGTTAGATGAATTCAAGGCATTTCTCAATCAAACATTAGACAAACAAGTTGCCATATGACATTCAATGCATGATGTTTTAAGGAAAGACATAAAAGGCAAAGACATTCAAGAAACATCAACTCTAGTTGACACAGATAATATGCCTATTATAAACATGCCATTATAAGAGGTTTATGAAAGCAATGAAACCCTCATATGATGTGATCAAGATACAATTGCTATGCTCACAACCTTTCATGTAGGGGTTTTGGTCATCATGATTGATCCAACATAGATCATGATTGCATACAAGAAATGGCAAGTTACCAAATGACAATTATGCAGTCATGATTCAAGAGAGGTCTCATCTTGGAAGCCAAGGCCATAGTACAAGTGTATAGGAACAACAACTATGAGGTTATGCTACAAGATAGCCATGCAAGCTCATGTAGGACAACAAGCATTACAATGGTACAAGTGCATATGAACAACAATCAACAATGCATGTTGATCTCATGAAATAGGACAACAACAATGAACATATGATATGGAGGCAACATTCAATGAAGTTATGTGATAGTGAAGTGACACAAGATATGCAACAGGATTGTAAATGGTGTGAAGCATCCATTAATCCATGAATTATAACTATGGGCCTGTCACTAAGTGTACATTCCTCTAGATATTGGAGTGCCTTGGGAATGAAAGATCTTGCCACTATCATAAGGTCTTCATCATGAAATGAATATGCAAGGCCAAAGCCATCATAACAGTATGTTGTTTTGAGGAGCAATGCATGGGAAAGGAGAGCAGTCTTGTAGCTGGGATATTGTGTTCCTATTGATCATTTTGCAAAATTCTTGTTTTGGATTGATGATAATTTTTTTAAGCAACTACAGATCTGCAAGTATATTCTCTTCTCTGAGCAAAGAAAAGCATGGGAACAACCATGACAAGATAGTTCAGCTGGGTGAATCTTTTATGAACAACATTAGATCAGCAGGGACTGAGGAAATTTTTGAGTTTAAGGGAGTGAGTAAGTGGTTTCACATGTGCAAAGCACTAAGAACTTGCATACCAACATTGTCAACAGCGTTAAGGATGAAATTTGGGGTATTACATAACCGTTGTAATCACTTTCTGCACTCATACAGTTGATCTAAGCCATTTCCTTGAGGGGACAACATGGGATATCATAGCCAACAAATGTAAAGGTGTGGAGACACTCGTTAATGAAGCTGAAGCTTACACCTATGATGATGAAGTCATTAAGAAAGCAAGATGCCAACAAGTACAAGCATTGTGAATCAGTGAGGTGTAGGGGAGTGTCCTTATTATGGATATAGAAAAGAAGCAAGCATTTTATGTTTTTCTCTTGAGAAGGAAGCAAAGATGGATTGTTATTGTGCTTTTCATGGTGCCTATATGCCATTGAATTAGTATATCCCTGTAGAATCCAAGTTTTCAATAGAATGTGAGTTTTGAGTGAAATGCAGATTATTCACAATGACCAAACCCATTTTGGGGTTTTATTCTAAAAAAAATTCTACATAAGCGAAATGCATTACAAAAAATCCAGTTAAATGCCCACTAAAAGACACATTTTGTAGCAAATTGGGGCTTTCACTTTACCCATAATGTGCAGTGACATTTCCTCATTTTTTTTGCACAAAATCGGAAAGTTGTTTTGAAATTGAAAGCATACCCATCTGGGTGCATTACAAAATCTGTGAAAAGAAAATGGCAGTGTGGAAAATTTCTACAAGAATTCAAAAAATGAAAGGCCACTAATGTGTCATGATAGGCCATGGTAAGAAACTGGCCTTTTCCTACAAATGTGGAAAACCCACTTGGGGTTTCAACAGATAGTGCAACATTGTTTATATTCTACAAAAAAGTGAAAGAATTTGCAAAAATAATCATTATTTTGCAACAAATCTGAGATTTGTAAGGAAATCATGTAACCCACTTGGGTTTTTTATAAACAAATTGCAAATTTATCAAATATACATGCTACAGGAAACCCAAGCAAGGGTTTTTCTCAAAATGCAAAAATAAAGCAGAAAATCACGAATGCAAGAAGACCCAGTTTGCATAATGGAGGCTGAGCCACAGTTGGTTCTTTCTTTTTCTATATTTCAAAAACCCATATGGGTTATCAATATTTGTCAATATTTTCTGATGCAAAGAAGGAAATCAAAAGAATACAGGAGGGTTTTGAGAAATAAGCATAATGACACTTTGTTCCTATTCATAGCCACAACTAGTGAGCTGTTATGATCATAAAGCAACAAAAAATGCACCAAATCTACAATGATGAAGCATTTCTACATGATATTACAAAGGTGGAAAACAAAATGAGAGACATTTTAAGCTTCCATTCGAGCTCTTCTTGCTCACACAAGGAGAAAAACAGTGAATGAGGGTTGGCTGGGAGCTTACCCGAGCTCGAGCACTGGAATGTACAAAGCTTTTCCACTAAAAACTGCCTCAAAAGCTTCATTAACTTCTCATGGTGGTTGCTAGCAAGTAAAACAACAAATAGGAGAATGAAGAATGTTCATCAAAATGCTTCATAGTCGTGGCCTGTGAGTCAAAAATGGCCTCCAAGTTCAAAAAATGCAGGTTTATGCCAAGAAGATACATTTACCTGAGTTTCCATGGCATTTTAATGCAAAAAATGTCAAAAATCAACTGAAAACCAGTGTCAACGCCATTGTCCTGTGTTTTCCAAACCCTCATGGCGGCGAAGTAGCATTTTCCCAATTTCCTCAAAGACCAAATGATGATGTTTTTTCATCATTTCGGGTATTATCATTAGGGTTTGACATCCTTGCACTTCGATGGGATTTTTATCCCTTGTTTTTTAAAAATCAAACACTTGTGAAATATGATGGGGCCGAAACCTATGTTCTCCCTTAGGCATTCTATGCCTTAGAAACTTTCCAACTTTTTAAACCTTGCCGAATCTTCATGTTACATTCTATGCTATCACTTAGGCATTTTATGCCTTAGGGGTTTTCCCTTTATTTTTACTCATTGCTAGGTGTTTTTCAAACATACAAAAATGAAGTGTGCAATACAATGATGTTTGCCATGTGACCCTTGTGTGATGCCTTATATTTTTCCAATGCAATGCAAATTGGAATATGCTTTCCAAGAGACTTGGAGGTCGACCATATTGGCCAAGTGCTATAATGCCTTTGCAAAGCAATGTATATGACATGTGTGGGTAAAATGCAGAATATGGTGAATTGGTGGTCAATGCCTTGGAGACTTTTATAAGCTTTTAGCCATATCATTATATGTTTGCATTGATTTTCAATGTTGAAATATCATGTAAGTGATTTGAAAATCACTCTTAGTTGCTGCAAATACAAATGTAATGCATTTTAATGGTGGGGCCCTTTGATTTGTGCTTAATTGTAAAGTGATTTGTTAAGTGATGGTTTATGAATCACTTAACAAAATCACTATCTTTAATTCTTTTTAAAGCCATGTGTTTTCAAAAACACACATATTGCATGATGGGGAATGTGGTCAAAAATTGTAAGAGGACCAATGATGACTTGCAAAAGTGTGGGAAGTGTGAGATACTGTTTGGACTGATTTTGATGAAGGGGAGGACAGTTGGAGGCATTTTTTGTCACATTTTTGGGGTGACTGTTGACTTGGCCTACTTTTCCTTCATGTGGAAGGCATTTTGGAGAGTTCTAGAAGGTTCTTTTGGGGCCTTTTTTGTTTCATCTGACCAGAATCTTCTAGAAACACTTGTGTGGGGGTTTTTGATGGTTTTGGCTTAAGTATGTTGTTTTTGATCATTTTGGGGAGTTCTTTCTTTTTCCAACATAAAGATAGCTTGCTTTCTTGGAGTTGTTTTTCATGGAGCTGTATTGTAACTCAAACAGGCCTATTATACAGTAAGCACTTTGAATTAATAGATTGGAGTATTTTATCTTCTCTCTTCATGTTTTATGGTGTGTCATTAATGGTTGATCAGTCTGTTTTGTGAAAAGTCATTTTCCTTACAAACTTGTCCCATGTTTCATGCATCCATTTGATATAAAATGTATGTTTATAGGTTATAAACTGTGTTGTTTAGTGGTGTTATTGATTGTGAAGTCTATTTTTCCTTTTGAAAACACTGTTACAGAACTCTTTATAAATTATTGATGTGAACTGCATTAGAAAGGGAGTTGTGTGAGTTAGATTTGAGATATTAATTTGAATGTGTAAGGCTATTAGCAGGTCTAGGTTTTTTTGGTGTATCACCTTAGTTTCTTTCAGTATTAGGTTTATTTTATACAATTTCTTACCCTTATCTCAGAGTTTAAGTAGTTAGGCGGCATCAAAAGGGGAAGCCAACTCTTATCACTAGAGGTCTGCTTTCAAATAGGTTACCCACAACTTGAAAGCAGTCCCATGTTAGTCCCAAATCACCTTTAAAGTCCATTTAAAAGCTTATGTGAGAGTGCAGAATTTGAGACTATGGGTGGACTGGGATGGGATTTCATGTTTAGTGTCTTCATAAGTGATCTCAGTCTGGATCTTGGTGTGTCAGGATGGAACAGTTGAGACAGATGAGTTCAGATGGATAGACAGGGCTCTAGGTGGTATTTTGATGCTCAGTTGGAACAATATTAGAAAGGATCAGGGTCGCATGGAATGCTGATTTTAGTGTCGTTGTGTGAGAACTTGAGGCATTGATGGTAGGTGGATGGAATAGCCCTCATGGCATGAATCCATGGGCGACCAAGGAGGAGATTATAATGTAAATCCAGATCCAAGACATGAAATACTATGTCCTCTATTGCTGGGCCAACTCTCACTAGAAGTGAAATTATGCCTTCAAAATATCGTTCAACATCATCATAAGCTTTGATTATGATTTTATTGGTTTGATCAATACAATTCTCATAGTATTCCAATGATTTCACTAATTTTAGTGAGCAAATATTCAGGCCTGATCCACCGTCTACTAGGACTCGTCTAATCTTGTGTGTAGTACCACATACTTCTAGGTGTAGAGGACTATTATGATCAGATTTTGGTGCAGAAAAGTCTTGTTCAGAGAAGTTGACATGGTGCGACATAGCTAGGTATCCAGCCATGGCCTGAAATTCATTGACACCTATGTTTGTGGGTACGAAGGCTTCTTGCAAGGATTTATCGAGGATTTCTCTATGTTTTGGTGAGATGCAAAGGATTTCCAAGATAGAAATTTGCACAAGAGTTTTCCCTAGCTGCTCTAGGAGGTTATATTGACCTTTTGGTTGAGGATTTGCAAATGGACTTGGAACAATTATCTTGATTCTGTAGGTGGCAACAACATAATTTGATTTTGGCTTATTTATGGTGATAGTGGCAATGCAATCATGAAAGGGTGTCACATTAAGGATGATAGTGTTGTAATCATGTTTGACAGCTGCATAATTGGCATTATTGCTATTGTTCCCTGAACTGGAGGCTTTTCCTTTATCATGGTCTTGCAAAGGGGCCTTGAATATGGTATGATCAACATTGGTTTTTCCTTGTGAATTATCAATTGAAATGATTTGATCCTCAATGAGGTCTTGAATGATATTCTTGAGTGTCCAACATCTAGATGTTTTAGGTCCTTTTGTACAGTGGTATTCACAGTATTCATCGTCTTTCCACCAATTAGGTTTGATCAATGAAGGCTCATAGTTTTTAGTGTCTGGTAGTGTGATGACATTAGATTGCAAAAGTCGTTTGAGAATTGATTCGATGGGTTCACCTAGAGGGGTGTATGTTCTCTTGACATAGGGAGGACCTCTTCTTTGTTGGTTGTTTTGGATAGCGTTTAGCGTTTGGTTTTGACCTGGTGTTTGGGTATTTGGTGTACTAGGTGTGTTTGATGAAGAAGGGCCTTTAAGTTGAATGATTGGTCCTTTGGTTATCAGTTTGGCATCAACAACTTTGTCATTTGTGACATTTTTGTTTCGGGACCAGTATTTACTCTTCTCATTGTTGGGTTTCAAATTTTCTCCGTTTATCTTGATCAATCCTTGGGCAATAATACCTTTCTCAATAAGGACTCATTTTTCAAGAATCTCTTCAAAGGTTGTGCAATATTGGATTTGAACTTGACTTATCAATTCTTCGTTAAGGTTTTCTACAAACATGGTGACGCGTTATTTTTTAGGAATGCGACAAGGGAATTTGCTAACCAAGCCTCGCCATCTCTGGTAGAATGAGGTAAGTGATTCCCCTTCCTCTTGTTTGGTCGTGCTCAATGTTGCAAGGGTGACATTGTTTTTAATGTTGAAGGTAAAATGATTAATGAATTTGTTGGCTAGCTCATCCCATGTTTTGATTCCTGGTTGAAGGTGTGCAAACCAATCTAAGACTACCCCTATGAGACTTCATGGGAATAACTTCATCAAATAGGTAGGGTCATATGCAACTTCCATATATGATGTGTTGAATTCTCGAATGTGTTCTATGGGATCCCTTGTCCTCTTATATTTAGGCAAAGGTGGTGTTGTGAAATGAGGGGGAAAGGGTGGCATGTTTAGATTTCGATCAAATGGAAAGGGGCACAAATCCTCCACAAAATATGTCTTCTTGTTGGTTCCCAATTGCGTGTTTTCCATTCGCTATTCAAGGGTTTGCATGTGTTGTATCAAATAGTTTGCAAGGGACGGTGTTGCATTGTTTTGGTGAGATGCCATAGTGTTGGCATTAAGGTCATAGGTTGGATTTGGATTAGGATTGATGATTTCTGATGTAGGACCTTGGTTTCCACTGGGTGTGGGTTGTTTTGATTTGGAATAAAATTGGTGTTTAGGTTTGTTCCAAGGGTGAGGTTTGCACTTGGTATGGTGCTTTGGAATTGCGGTATGGACCGTTGATTCATGTTTGGGTTTTAAAAATTTGGTCCTTGGTTTGCAAACGAGGGTGTGGATCCTTAGTTAACATTTTGATATGAAGGTGTAGGGCCTTGATTGGTGTTTTTATGTGAAGGAATGTTCCCTTGGTTGATGTTTTGAAATGAAGGAATGGTCCCTTGATTGAATTTTTGAAGTGAGGGTGTTGGTCCTTGAGTAAATTTTTTGAATGATGGAAGGGATCCTTGATTTTCATTTTGAAGTGATGGAATAGACCCTTGATTGGTATCGTGGAATGATGTATTAGACCCTTGATTATGGTTTTGATTTGGGACCCTTCGTGAGATAATGTGCACCTTTCGAGGCTTATTTGGTGGAAGTTGATTTAATGAAGGTGTACTTTGGAATTGGAATAAGGACCCTTGGTTTGCATTTTGGGATGTAGGTATAGAACCTTGGTTTGAATTTTGGATCAAGGGTGTGTGACCTTGGTTTAGATTTTGGATCAAAGGTGTAGGACCTTGTGATGTGGAACCTTGATTTGTGATTTGAAAAAGGGGATTCATGAAGGTTTTACCCATGGTGTTTGATGAATTTCCAAGTGTGAAAGTTTGACCTTGTGTAGTATCGGTTACCTTGTTTCCTACTGTTGGGATGTTTGGAAAGTGTGTTGTGGTGGTAGTAGTCATGTGTGTAGTTGTCCCAAGGGGTATGTTTGTCATTTTTTGTGATTAGGGCATGCCAAATGGATTTTCAGTTTCTTCTTTTATGACGGTTGATACATCAAAACCTTGAGGTAACTTGGCACCCATTTTAGCTAATGCGTAGAAAAATTTGTTTGGATTGGAATTAACAACTTGGTCAACTATGCTTAAAACTATTGGGTCTTGATAAGCTCCTTAAATCTCTTGAGGGCTCAATTGTTTGTTGACTTCTTCTAGGTTTAGGTCTTCCCAAGGGTCACTTTGTTCTCTTTTGGCCGGGCAGGATAAGACACAAGATAACTCAGGACAGTGATTTAAATAAGACAGTGGACAAAATTAATTATCTCAAAATAAAATTCTTCTTCAAAATAAAATTTGAGATCAAATTATAAATCTCCAAACTTGACAAAGTGACAATGACAAGACAATGGCAAGGACAATGGTCAATGACAACTAGAATACATAACCCATAATTTCCAAGAGCTCAAAGGTCTCCCTATGTTCAAAATTTAAAGGTCTAGATGCAACCTAAGAGTCAAGGTCTAGTTTGTGCAATGCAAAGGATGAAGGAATGCAACCTATAATGCAATGTATTTCTAATGAGAATGCTATAATGAGTTGGTAAAACTTGCAAGTCTTTGGTTTATTAGACAAAGGTCACTATGGATTTTTTTTTATCAGATTTTGGACATGAATTTCGGGAATTTTTGTTTAGCAGACAATTGCGGTTCAATTTTTAGCAAATGCGTTGCACAGTTGCGGTTCAAGTTATCAAATGCGGTTCTGTTTTTAGCAATTGCATTTCAGAAAGTCGGTTGTGGTTTTCCAGCTTACAGTTGTGGCTCATAGTAACAGTTGTGGGTCCATGTCTAATAGTTGCGGTTCGAAAATGTTGTTTTTGACAGTTTTAATATTTTTCAATGGTTTTGATCCTAGTTTTTGACTATTTCTGATGAAATATGACTAGAAAACACAACAGACAGTATCAAGCACTTTGTTTTGGTCTGGTTTAATGTGAAATTGTAGCGAGAAAACAAGCACAAATCCTAGTAGGAAAGGTTTTATATACTTAGTAAAGGCCCGCTGAAATACCTCAGATCAATGTTGAACACCTCTCCTTCTCGAGAGCAAATAGCCTAGAAATTTGGTGGCATTGGCTCCCCTCCACGACACTCATTTCTACGGGTGCCCCAACTTTGAATTCCCGGGTAGTCACTTCTCAGGAACTACTATCTCTACTTAAGGGAGTCAGTAGTGAGTAACTTCAGGCATGTTACTATACCCTGCACCATACCAAGCAATGGCCGAAAGGATAGGCTTCTAAAAAAAGAGGTGTCTAGTAAGGGCATCTAGTTCAAGGGATATGATGATAAACTCCCTCGAGAGGTCTCCCAACCCTTAGAACAAGGGTATCATGTATCATAAAGATACTGGAGGAGAGCTATCACGTACCATCCCATTAATTGCGAACTTTCTTCCCAATCACAAATTTATATTGTTGTTCAGAAGGCCTTGGCTTTAGCCAATAACGACTTGGTCGTTCCCTTGGGGTGAGTACTTTTTCCCACCAAGGCAAGCCCTCTAATGGGTGAACACAAAATGAATGGGTCTGGCTTTCTGATCACCGAGTTTGCACAAGGTGAGAGTATAATACCTACCATCCTTCAAACACTAAGACATGTGGTTCATTTACCCTCTAATTAAATCTATGTGAGAAATACAATCATTCTTTTTAGAGCACCAAACGAAGTGTTATCTAATCTAAAGAAAACAAGATTGTGGTTTCAAAATAAAGCCTTGGACATTCAAACCTACAAAGCTACGTATTAGTAGTTTCACAAAATGATCTTCAACCAATGAGAAAGCTGTAAAAACCTGTTAGCACAAAATATTAAGAGCTAGACTAAAATTCAAAAATTAAGAACTAAACTAAACTAGAAAATAGAGAAATGAGACTAAACTAAAGAGCTTAAACTAAGAGCTCAATTTTTTTGTTGCTTCAAGAGAAGCAGTTTTGAGAGCTCCACTCCAATACCACATGCTAGAGATAGAAAACCAGTAACCCAAAAACTCTACTCTACCTGCATAAACCAAAGAACAACTCAAAAAGATGCTAAAACTGAAACTTTATACCTAGCAGACAAATGTGTCGTTTCTTTCAACAGTTACGTCACTGTGTTGCGTCACACATGATTGATTGCATTGCATTTTTAAATTCAAACTTTTTCGCCCACGAATGACTCTTGCAGATGCGTTGTTTCTCGTCAAATGCGTCGCTACATTTTTTGAATGCGTCACTTCCTGACAAATGCGTCACTTCTTGGCAAATGTGTCGCTGCTCCTATCAGTTGCGTCGTTCCGTACCTAAAATCTGCAAAATAAGCCAAAATTGTATGAAAAATTTGTAAAACTAGCGTTTGTGTCTGATTTGCCAATGTAAGATGGGGTTAGAGAATTCCTAGCCTAGAATAAGTGACAACCAATACTTCTAAGCTATTAACCACATCAAACAAGAGAACACAAATAGTGGAGAGAAATCAAGAATGTAAAACATAAAATAAAGCACTCCCCATCATGGTTGATGGCTTCTCTTGCTCTCCTATTTCTCCTTATGCAACTTTGCCCTCAAATTTGTTGTAATACTTGTGCAAAACCTGCAAATGGTAAGTAGAAAGTTGGATAAAAAATGGCTGTTAAGTTGAAAATGGGAGAGGAAGGTTGCTTTTATAGACAACCATTCAAAAGGATGGTCTAGATTAATCTTCTAGAAAGATTCCAAGATCAACAAATGAGGATGCATTAGGGAGGTTACAAAATGGATGGCCAAAATAAAAAATCTAGAAAGATGCCTGAGATCAAGGGTTGAGAATTGATGCACCAAGAATATGCCATCCCTGGAAGGATTATGACATGTATGACGTTGACGGCTATGATGCTTGACGACTATGACAACAATGAAGGCTATGATAGGGGTTAATGACAGGGCATCTTTGACTTGAAGAGGTGCATAAATAATTTATTTTAAATTATTTATTCAAAAATGGAGAAAATGGACAAGTGACAAATAAATAGTTTATCCAAATTGTTTATTTGGAGAAAATGAAAAAGGAGCATTTAATTAAATTAATCAATTTAATTAAATGGGGAGATGAAAATTAGATATGGATAATTGATTTGAATTATTTATTCAAAAGAGAGGAATGACACATAATTAAATAACTTCGAACAATTATTTAATTATAGAAGAATAAAAGGTCAAATAATAATTATTATCTGACTATAGATAGATGATGAAAGATAAATAATTAAATAAGTAATGATTTATTTAATTATTGAGAAAAAAAGGGGGGAATTAGTGACACAATTAAATAGTTTTAATTGATCAGGGTAGAATAGAGATTAGAAGGTGAATTAATTAAATAATAAAAAAATATTTAATTAATTATAGAGGAATGCGATCGAACATAATTGAATAATTAAAATTATTCAATTATTGAAAGACAATGACTAAGAAAAATGACACTCGCAAATTTAGGACATTTTTCAATGTCTACAGGGAGAAAAATAGATAGAAATATAGAGAGATAGAGGGAGAAATAAAGATAGAGACAAATCTAGGGAGATAGATGGGAGAGATAGAGTGCGATAGATAAAGAGGAAGAGATGAAGAAATAAGGAGGAAGAGCAAGAGATAGAGAGATATATATGGTGAGATAGAGTGATATAAAGATAGAGATATGAGGAGATATAAAGAGAGGGGGAGAGGGAGAGAGATAAAGAGAATAATAGAGAGAAGTAGAGAAAGACAAATAGAGATGGAGAGGGTGATAGAAATAGGGGGAGATAGAGACAGAGATAGAGAGAAAGATGGGAAGAGAAAGGGAGAGGTTGAGATATAAAGATAGATAGGGGAATAGGGAGGGAGCAAGAGAGGGATAGATTGGGAGAGATAGAGAGAGGTAGGGAGAGAAAGGGAGAGAAATAGGTAGAGAAGGGAGAGAGAGAATATGGGGTAAAGGGAGATATATGTAGAAAGGGAGGGACAAGAAGAGGGGGAAGAGGGAGAGGGAGATATATAAATAGAGGATGATATAGAGAGATAGAGAGGGATAGGAAAAGAGATAAAGAGACAGGAAGATAGATAGATAGGGAGATATATGTAGAGAAGGATATGGATAGGAGATAGAGAGACGAGTGAGAGGGAGATCATGCGAGAAATAAAGATAAAGATATAGAGTAGAAGAGATGGAGGGAGAGATGGAGGGAATAAGATAGAGAATGACGAAAGGGAAGAGAGGGAAATGATATATATGTGTAGGGATAAAGATAGAGATAGAGGTAGAGAAGGGGAAAGAGGGAGTTTGTGTATGTGAGTGAGAGAGAGATATGGAGAGGGATATATATTTGAAAATAGATAGATCTAGGTAGGGAGAGGGGGAGAGAAATAGAGATAGGAGAGAGAAGAAAAAAATAGAAAGAGGGAGTGATAAGGAGAGGGTGAGAGATAGAGATATATATATATAACTTGGAAAATATAAAAGCAGTGTTAGAAAGATAGATAAACATATAGAGAGGGAGTGATGGAATGAGAGAGAAAGAGGGAGAACTTGGAGAAATAGATATAGAAAGAGGGAGATGATGAGAGAGGGGGAGATGGAGAGATAGAAAGATAAAGATATAGGAAGTGATATAGAGAGAGGTAGAGAGGAATATATAAAGGGGTCAAGAGTGAGATACAAGTGCTGATAGGGAGAAGCAATAAAGAGGGGTAGAGGTAGAGAGATAAAGATAGGGTGGGAGGAAAAGAGAGTGTATGCAATATGATAATATTATGTTAAAATAGTTACATTTATATAATAATTATTGGGACAATGAGGGTACAAATTATTAAATATATATAATAATAATTATTATAGAAATTTTATTGAATTTATATTAGTTGATCTTAGATAATGTTATAATATTATTTAATTTAATGTAATTTTAAAAATAATTAAATTTATAGAAAACATATTTTCAATGATAATAACATTTAGCATATTTGTCTTATTAAATAACATATATTAATAATGTTGAGATATATTAATTTCAAGGGGTGAATTTTTGATTACTTTGTTTAACATGTTTATATTATATTTATATTACATTTGTTTTGTTTGTTTAACTTATTTATGTGTTTAATGATAAGGGGGGATGGATGCAATGGTTTTCAAAGGCAATAAAACCAAATGAATTGGAAGTTTCCACCCAAATGATAGGGCTAGGATAGAGAAAAAATAAAATACAAAATATGTTTTTGTAATGGTGATTAGATTTGTAAGTTGAAACCCTAGAAGATCCTTGGCACTTACAATCATCTTTGACCTGTATTTTACCAAATGAGTTGAAATCCAATATCATAGACATGTGATTGAACTATACATTTCTAAAAAGAAAAGAAAAGCAAGATGATATATCTCTACATATTCTATATTATACTCTTGAAGATGATATATATCTATTGTAATACTACAAGATTATTATATTGCAAAATTCTAGATGGAATGAAGTTGATATGTTCTCACAAGCTGTAGATTAAGCTATCAACCCACACAATTTGATCTATTTCCTTCCGTTTGTGATTTGGAAAGTTTGAAAACCAAACTTATGTGTATATTTTTGAAAATTGATATGTTCTCACAAGCTATAGATTAAGCTATCAACCCACACAATTTGGTCCATTTCCTTTCGTTTGTGACTCAGAAATTTTGAAAACCAAACTTATGTGTATCTTTTTGGAAAGTTTGAAAACCAAACTTATGTATATCTTTTCGGATAATACCGTGAATGATGAATGATGATGACACTCTTATTAAATATGATAATATAATTCAATGATATTAAATGATGATGCAACTAATGAAAATATTATTGCAAACACACAATATTAATATTATTGTCATTTTAGATTCCGACAATTGATATCTCTCGACGTTTTCTATAGACTATGTGATAGGATAGATATGCTAGTATTTTGACACTCAAATAAAAAATTAAATAAATAAATATAAATATGCTAATTTCACTAGGTATTATAAACATATAAAACTTAAGAGCAAGCGGTGGAGAACAAACTAATGCTGATTGCCTAGGTGTGTACTAAGAAATATTCAAATGATTTCCCATTGAATCTTTCCCCCCTAAGTTCAACTACCTATAAAAATAGGCATGGTTTAAGAGATTCTGAATTATATGGAAGAGACAGTGAGGGAGATGGATATCCCCGTAGAAATCGTGAGCGACGAGGAAATGGCATTTATCGAGGCCGCCCTCTCAGTATGTTCCCCTCCGCAGATGGCGGAAGAGAAGATGGTTAAGGATTCAGAGGATATACAGATGGAGATTGAGGAGAGCCCATTGCAGCGGCATCGCGTGCGTCAGCGGAGAGCTCTTTCTGTCACAGACATCACATCTACGGTACGCAACACTAATCTGCATCTAGATTTTTTAAATCTCCACATGCGAACATTTTCCTTGCATTATCCTTTTCAATTTCCTTCTCTTTTGGTATCCAAATGAAGAATCAGCTGCTGTGGTTTCTGGACGATGCCATCTCCGAGTCCGTCCACATCATGATGAATGTTGCTTGATTGATGGAATAAGCATTATATTTATTGAATTTTATGTAGCAAGATCTTATCTTCATTGGAAAATCATTATTTGAGGATGTTTTCTGAGGAGGATTTTTATTTGTCTTGCTTTATTGTCATGCAGATATAGTTGTAGAAGCAATTCCAAGAGGCACTTTTTAAAATCCAACTGTAGGGGAAATTCATTTTTTCTAAAGAACACGTTGCCTTTGTCCTTACTACACATGATTACACTTCACAATGGTTTCCAACCCTAGACTATATAAATAACGGTGTATGCATCCTTTGCAGTTAATGGTTTTGCTATTGTTATAGGTGTAAATCATATCCATCCAGACCAGGTGATAACATTGACCACACACTTCCCAATGGGTAGTGGAAAGGATCAAACAAAATTATCTAGGAACTAGCAGACAATAATATACATGGTAGAAGATCCATTTTTGGGTTCTTTTTCAATTGATGACCTCGAATTTTCCATTATTTAAGATTCCTACCCAAAAACACTATACAAAACAATAAATGCTGATGAATTCAAAAAATGTCGTTACAAAAATGCGAAAAATAATTTTCATTATTTAATTAGGGACTAAATGGCAGTTTCAAGACTTGCCACTATCCAAAACATCATAAGCCTCTCAAAAGAATTAAATGGTCAAAAGCCTCCAATAGATAAAAAAAAATATCCTCCAAACAATAGAAACACACGAATTCAAATTCCGCTCTTTAGGAAAAAATCTTCCTTTCTAAATAGAAACAACAATCAAAATTGATGGAGAAACAAACAGTTATATTTAAACGCCGTAAAGGAGTTCTCTATACTAGGTATTCAATGTCCAAGTAACAAAAATAGTGAGAAATTTTTGATAATACAAAAGAGACCAACAAGTTCTTGTAGAATCTCTTGAGGAAAGATGATATGTTACCCTGTCCAATGACATTCAAGAGACAAGGATGGCAGGAAACACAGGGATGTGTTTCTGGGATGAGAGTGACGGGAGGCTTTCTTTTGGGAACAGCAGGGTACAGCAGCTTAAGAAATAGGGAATCTTCAAAATATAGGAAATTTTCACATTAGATAAAACAAACTAGAACGTAAAAATTTCAATAGAGTCTATGGATTTACATAGAGTTGAGACACAATGCATCACGGTCCAATATAGCAGCACGCAAAAATTTGTTTTCATCGTTGCAAATGACAAATGCTGATTCTCCAATTTAAGTTTCTTTTCTTTCCTTCCCCTTCACAACTGCTGTAAATTAAAATGGATATATTTTGGACTCTCTAAGAGGTTATGGTTAGCAAGACGACAGCCCCCAAACCTTTTTTTTGTGTCTTAATTTTTTTCTTATGTTTTCTTTTTCCAATAATAGTAGGAGGTGTTTGGCCATCCTTGGAATGGTTGGGGGGAAGTGTAAGATGTCTTAGTTGTATTGGGGATGTGCATTTTATAAATGTTCCTTGTTGTTCCAAAAAAAATTGAAATGGCCTAGGGATGTTTGGACAGCTTTGGAATGGTCTAGGGATATCTGAGGGCATCTCCGTTATATTGGGGATGTGTGTTTCATAAGTGTCCTCCCTCGTTCAAAACAAAAAAGGGGATGGACCTAGGGAGGTTTCTCGGCTATTTTTGTGTATTTGAAACATATAGGGGATGCGGATGCCTAGGGAATTCCCTAATATGCATACCCATATAACCCTAGTATATTAATGTCCATAAATGACTATAGCAGGTCAATGATAATGTAAAAGTGCACTAGCTTAGAATGGGCAAGAGGTGCCTCAAGTTGCCTTTAGTAAAAGTTAAAAAAAAGATAATTATTCCCCTCTACATGGGAGTTCACTGTGAAAATATCTAGCAAAAAGAGTATAGTCCAATATTAATCATCCATTTGTAGTATAAGAAGCCTTAGCCACAATGCTAGTTTTAAGTATGGCTATAAGCTAGAGTCTAAGAACATGGTCAGGAATGTAACACCCCATTTGGGCTACTAGAAAGTTGACCAATTTTTTTTTCTTTCCAATTTTGTTCTCTTTGACACATGACTAGTTTAAGGTTTGTTTAATTAGCATAATCACTGCATGATGTTAAAGACAACATTAGTCTCATGACAAATTAATCTAGTGGATGTGAAAATGATGCTACATCATAATTTTGAAGGTAACTTAGGTTCGAGCTTCATGTCTTATCTACTTGGTCAGATACAAGACATTGAGTTAACTAGATTCTAAAGGATCCTAGGTCTACAAACTCCCAATGGGCTTGAAGGCTATAAAATTTGGTGGATGCAAAGTCTTTATTACTCATAATTCACTTTTCGCTTGGGTCTGACAAGAAATATAAACTCTTGACACTCTAAATGTGAGGAAGTGACTAGGTTAGATTGAAATGAGAATTTGGGGTTTGCAAGGTATTCTTAATAGTTGAAAACTTTATAAATAAGTTATTTGGATGTGAGATTTCATATAGCCTCTAATTTATTCAAAAGCTTGGTTTTGCACTTAACAAGTTAATAGCTTTGACGAGTTCAATGAACATGAGCCACTTTATGTTTATGGACAAGTCTAGTCTTAATAGACAAATGAATTTTGAAATCCCACTTGTCCATGGACATGTGACATGCAGAGCTTTACTTCGACATATCAATAATTGAGAATATGCTCAATGAAATTGATGGTTAGGATTTCTCTTGGAACTCTCACGGACACAAGAAATTTATAAGTTTTAACATGCTTGGATTGTAGTTTTGGAACTTTCATGATACTATGCCTGATAGCATATTATGGATGCAAGTGCCCTTGAAAATTCTAATCTCTTAGAGGTTTTGGTTTTGGACTTTACATGCCAAACTTATGAACTTCAATTCTCCCCATTTACTAAGGGCACGTGTTAGCTAGAAATCAATGTCAAGGAAATTCATGGTTAAATCACTTTGAAGGATTTATAGATTATTTTTTTGGTAAGTGAAGGGTCTAGATCTGCCTCAATAAACAAGTGGTTTAAGATTCATGGAGCCTTGCATAGACTAAGCATGACCAAATTTATACTTTAGTCTCGAAGCAAGATCTAACTAATTTACTTCCAACGAAGGGAACATAGAGCCCCACATAGACTAAATATAATTGAATCCATACTCTAGTCTTGAAGCAAGATCTAGCTAATTTACTTCCAACAAAGGTAACATGAATTATGAGCAAGAGATTTAAGCATATACATGATTTAATTCTCGGTCCTTAACAAGGTGGCTTATTGTCTTTTGGAAATCCCTAATTTATACATAGCCTAGTATGTAAATTTTAACCACAATCTATAAGCTTAGAACTACAATCCACACACGCTATGTCAATGTTGCCTAATCAACTGTTAGTTGCATTCTCTAAAACATTTATAGGATCATGTCACTAGTCTTACAAGTTAATCAAGATGAGAATATAGTAACACTTTATTGGGAAGATATTATCACCCTAGAGATAAAGATTGGCTTCACTAATATTCATCAAGATGTCTAGGAGATATTGATATAGACTTGTATATGGATCAATACAATATTTTTTGTTATAAATAGGTGGATAAGAATTAGCTTCATGGCAACTATATTTCAATCTTTGTAATGATTCAAATACTATTATAGATTCTATTCAATCAGTTAGACTAAGAACGATTCAAGACTTTCTATAATCACCCCATTATACTAGTTACACAATCTTAAGACTCTATTCTTCAAGATGAATTTTTCTATATCTTTCTTGATTCAAACAAGAATATGAAGATTTCCCTCCCTCCAAGGACTTGAGAATCTCCTATGGCATTGTTCTTGAATGGTCCAAAATGTCCCCAAAGTCATTATGTCCATTTATTTGTAGGCAAGCTAGAACAAATCAATTTAGAGTACTTCTAGAAATTTAGACTACTAGCTACTTGACCTAATTGTTGATCAATTATAAGTATAAACTATATAAGAATTGAAACATGATGATAGAGATCGCCAAATTCTCTTTGCTGCATTGTTTAGCTCAGAGGCCAACCGAGGTTTCAAGTTTGTTTTTCCATCTGACTGTAGTGTAGAAAATTGTATACCTTTACAATTTCACACTATGTTTGGATCCCTTAATTAAATTGGACTTAATTAAGCTTCTAATTTTCCAAATTAGGCATTCCAAACCCTTATTGTTCCCATTTTCCGAAAGGGAAACTTGTATTAAACAATTGCCAACATTAATTTAAACACCTTGAAAATTGTGTGTCTTGGATTTAGGTCCTAGGACCCGTTCGCCCATGAGTACCACTATCATTCCCAGGTGCTATGGCAGCCTTAGAAGACTGAATTTTTGCTGTGGATGATGAAGATTGAGCCAAGCTCAACTCCAAACAAACCTCATCAACCTGAATTTCTGATTCTTGAAGGGCCATTTGAGTGCTCTTCAAAGAATCCTTGGTAACCTTAAGCTCAGAGGTAAGCTTACCTGCATCCTCTTCTTTCCCTTTTAACACATCAAAATAGATCTCATCAAGCATAAGAAGATGATCTCTATGGGAAAGTAGGTGTAGGTAATTTGATTTCATTACTACCAATGCTTCTCTAAGTGCCTATAAATCTGCAAAGGAAAGTTCTCCATCAAGGTTCTTATGTGTTCCTGGAGCCCTCCAACAATAATTTTCCATCAACTTATGAGTATTATCAAAATGTTTTATGGCTGCAATAATCATGTCTTCACTTACCTTCAATTTCCCTGCCAAATGATGGGATCCATGAGACCTATCATTTTCATACGAATTTTTTGATTTATAATCAACACCATGCTTCCCACAATCAACTTCCTCTCTATCATCCTTCGGGCATAACTCCCGAGAAGTTAGATCAGCATCAGGCAATAAGGAATCAGATTTGTTTTCAAGATTAATAACAACACCATCAATGCCATCAATGCCATCCTTCATGCATAATTGTGGAGATGAAGTTAGAACAACACTATGGTCAAAAGTAAATTCTTCCCAAATAGGATTCTCGTCATGCTTAGGGGCCATCACATCTGGATCCCAAGTGCTAAAAGGTTGATTGCTCTGTTTAGGAAAAATGTGATCACCGTACTCATGATTGGTTGCCTCTGTGAATAAATCACTATCCAACTCCCTAGTATTGGCATCATCATAGTCATTCCCCTTCTTAGGCTTGGTCTGAGGTTCAAACTGAACACCACCTGTATCATCATCACTAAAATTAAATGTAGAATCATCATCATTAACTGATTTGGAGACATCATCATAGTTACCCTCAACATGCTCTTTTTATGAAGGTACATTAGTGAACTCATCATAAACATCAGCTCTACTAGAAGCATCTAGGAAGTCATTAGTCTTATAATCATCATTGGATGAATCCGAATTAGGATTCAAGGTTGGTGTTTTGTCTTTTTTTTCAAACAAATCCTCATCATCACTAGTTACATGCATGTCTAAGAGGTCGTTCTGGGGCTCTGTCACACATTCCTCATATGTCAAGGCATCTTCTCCATCCAAATGTTTAGGTTTTGCAACAATCCTTGAATATGTCTTTTTAATGTCAGGGTCCTTCATTAGCATGCTTAGTTCCTACATCAACTCAAATATAGACTTATCTATAGTCATCTTTTGACTTTACTTCTAACAATTGTCAAGCACAAAAATAGACATGTAGGTGCTCGTCACCAACATGCAAAATAGATGTTGAACCATGCAAAATAGATGTGAACCACTAAAACTAATAAATACTACTAAAACTTTGACATGCAACTGAAGAACTGTAACAAAAGTTAGAACTCCAATAGGCTGGCAGGAAAACCAGCTCTGATACCACTGTAATGTCCCACCCAATTTTCACCATATTTGTAATCTTACTCTTTGAGTAATTATGTCAAACAACTTGCTTGCTTATAGTGTTTTCTGTTTTCCTGAGTTTGTTCAATGATTTTCTTATGTTGTACTGTCTATTTGCAATCTTTTGTTCTTGTTTATTGCATTTAAAGAATGAAATATGTTTCCAACACTTTGCACTTTGAGACACAAATAATTTGTAGAGAATGTAATGCAAACTCTCATTCATAAAGAGTTATAAACTAAAATACATTGCCATACTATGCATGATGTGCTATTTAAGCCTATGACAAAGGCAAATTGTGAACAAGCTAAGATTATACCATCTTCAGCTTGGTTAAGATTATATCAGAGTTGCGCAGCGGAGGTCAGCAGGTGTTGAGTATGGCGGGCTTCCAGTTGGGATGTGGGCTTTAGGATCCACTATGCTTGGTTGTTTGCTTCTACTTGAGACAGTGATCGTCAGAGCTTCCAAGTTTGGCTCTATCATTATGTAGTGGTTGCAAGTTTTGGTAAAGCATTCAACAGATTGATTTGGGATCCCAACATTCAAGAGACAGGCTTGGGTATTTTAGGTGAGAATTTCTTGGGGACAAGCAATCTTGGGGAGGGCGGACTGTAATGTCCCCTTTTTTCCTAGCCGTGGACAGAATTGGTGGTTAGCGTATGACTTTGGTTCGCGTAGGCTAACATAGTGTTAAGGGGATCCTTTGAGGATGTTTCTTCAGTTCTTCAGTTGGATTTTGGTGTTTTCTCCAGCTTTCATTTGCTTAGTGTCCTGGCTATTGTTTGGAGTGCCTTTCAGAGGTCATTCAGGATAGTTTTTCCCACACTATTTTTAGTAAGTCACTTGGTGTTGGTTAATAGTTTTGTCACCTAACTCTATATTCTTACGCCCATGGAGGTGACAAATGTAACAGCAGCTGAATCAGTAATAATGGTATTTTATATTGATTCTCTACTTATTTTAAAAGGTGGCAGCTACCTTCTTCAGATATTCAATGAATGATTTTTTTTTAACTAAGATTGCTTTTAACCAGAAAGCAAATGAAAGGTGATGCTTTTAACCCGAAAGCTTTGAAAGGTGATCACACAACTTCAAATAATGAAAATCTAACTACCAGAAATACTGAAACTATATTAAGGAATCCATTGCATCCATCACCATAAATTTTTTATTCAAAGATAAACATCCCACAACAATGAAACTAATCACACATCTATCATCCCAATAATAGATAATCCAACAACAAATTACTTTGCATAAGCAGAATAAATTCATGCACCATAACACAAAGATCATGCCTGCATGAATTTCACCATAGTCTTTCTATATATTGAAATAACAGAAGAACAGTAAACTAAAGATAGCAGAGTTTTCTCTAATGAGTAAAACAAAGTTCACTCAAAAGATCTTATAGCCAAACATCATCTCCATATTCAAAGATTACAAACTGTCCAGAAAAAGGTTTTTTGAAGACAACCGTTCCAAAAATTAAAATAAAAGTCTTTTTAAAGTTTCTAGAGTCAAATTAAAGAAAATAGCATAATAATTAAAACTAATCAGCAACCTCCGCACCGGTTCTTTCGCCTTCAACAACTTCTTGTTGTTGTTGTTTTTGTAACGCCTCCCGAACCTTCATCCTTTGCCTATATTCACGGTACTTCGTGACAATTGTAGTGATGCTTTTGCTCCCTGGGGTTGTGGTGATCTGCGATCTCATCCTCCATTTTGATAGTGCACGATCAGACTTAGCAAGTGTCTCATAGATATCATCACTTTCAGACTTAAACGTGCTGAAATAGGTCTGCATAGAGCTCAATTTCCTGAATGAGTCAACAATGGAAGTTTCAAGATCACCTACGTCTCTGTAATACACCTCTTTATACTACTTTGTTATGTCTGTGATATCCAGGATTTTCTCATCAAATTCATTAGTGAGGTCCACTTCGAGAGCATTGAAATTTTCCTTTATTTTCACCATTATCTCAAAATATTTTTCTAATACTTTGTTGATTTCTTTGATATAATCCTCATATATTGATAGCTTCCATTCCAAAGAATCAAGCCAATTGGGGTCAATTTCTTTGGGATCATCCACTATCTTTTCCCCAACCAACAAAATATGCTCCATGGATGCCAACTTAGCAATTTCTTTCGAAAGGACAAAAGTGCTACTATGCTCTCTTTTAATTTGTTGGAGCTCAGTCACCAATTCTTTTCTTTTACCAGACACATCAATATAAAATTGCAGAAATTTGGAAATGAAGAAAAGACCATCATGATAAAGTCCCTCAACCCACTCATTAGCAATTTTAGCATATCCCAAATTTTTCTTAACTTTTTGCACGGTATCAGAATCAATACCTTGGACATTTGAAGTGGAAGCTTCCTCGGGGGTTGGGGTCACAAATGATGAAATAAATTTTTTCAGAGAAAGAATATTGGACTGCAATTGCAGATTTTCTTTTCTCTGCTCCTTGGCTCTTTTGATCAATGCATTAACGGAGTAATTGGCATGGTAAACATCACCTTCTAAAGAGGAGGGCCCCATATCGATATGAGTCACTTTATAGTCTGCCTCTGTTATTTCATTTTCATTTAAATCCTTTGTAGGATCAACAATCTCTAGCAGTTGATGCCCAGAAGTGGTATCTGTAATCATCCGTGACATTCTTTTTTCCTTTTTAGGTTTTGAGGAACCCTGCAGCAACATAGCAACCGTATCCACTTCGATTGTCATTGAGGGTACATTTTTCCTTTTCTTTCCAACTACCTTCTTCAACCATGCTGGAGAAGTAGCCATGAGCCCCGTGTCTCTACTTTCAACACTTACATTCTCCACTCTCTCAACCGATTGAACAAAAACAGAAGAATCTCTTGGTGGGGAAGGAGGAATTTCAAAGAACGTGGGGAAAGGAGGTTCTTCAATTATCTGTTGGAAAATGCCCGTAGAGTCAGTAGATGCTGGCTTCTCTTGACTAACCCTCTTCTTAGGGGCAGAGGGCGATGTATTATCTTGTTCACAAACTGATTTCAATTTTGCCCCAGCGTCTTCTAGTCTCTCACCATCTCCTCCTGACTGTGAGCTGGTGCTTGACGGTCTCATTGTTTGTTTTCCAGCTGTTATGTTCACACCAGAGGCTTGTACGGACCCTTGCTCTTTCCTCTATGAAGATCTTGGCTCTTGAGGGGAACCTGCACTTTGGCGCCATTTTCCATTTAACCAATAAGAAGTCCTTAAAATAGGAGCAGACAAAACCATTAAATCTGAAATTTCATCTTCTGACCAGTCAATTCTGTTAATGATCTATTGCAGCGTCAGAGGTAACTTCCAGCGATATCCTCTTTATAATAAATTAAATGATAGCATGATGCTATTTAATTTATTCAAACTCAAGAGGTGCGATTCTTATAAAGAGATTTTTCATTTGTTAAGCAACTAACCTTAAATGAATAATCATCATTTGTGTTATGGCCGACCTCTCCTCATTGGCGCGATTAATTAAAAGAATATATATATTTATTCTTTGCTTGGCCGACTTGATATATGAAAGGAGGTGCCTCTTCAATTTGTATATAAAGGAGTTCACTTATCATTTGTAGATCATTCAAGTTCGATTCATTTCAAGCAAGTTCAATTCAGTCAAGTGCGAATTGCATTAAGAGCAGATTGCGAATTGTTTCAAGGGCAGAGTTAGATATTGGAAGGTGCAGATTATTATCTGCCATTGCATCTTGTGTAGGTGCTGAAGGTTGGCCTTGTTATTGGCCTCATTGTAAAGAGGATTGTTGCCTCTATTTATATATATAAGAGAGATCTTTGTTGCTGGGTTTTTCTCCCTCAAGAGGAGGGTTTTCCTAGGGTATCTGCTGTGTTATTGTGTCTGATTTTGAATTAATTTTCTGTGCATATAATCTGATTACAAAATTTACATGGTATCAGAGCGGGTTTGAGAGGATCGTGATCAGATTATTTCTAATCAGCAATACCCTAGTTGTTCATCTATCTACATTAGTCAAGATGGTGAACGGTTTGAAGATCGAGGATAGACTCGAGGGTGCATCCAACTTCACATCATGGAGGTTTAGGATCATGCTTACCTTGCGTGAAAATGACTTGGGTGAGTTCGTTGAGTCCAGCGTTCCTGAACCTGAGGAGGAAGAAGTAAAGTTACAATGGGTGAAGAAAGATGTTAAAGCAATGAAGATATTGGTTGATTCCGTCAAGGATCATATTGTGCCTATCGTCTCTAAGTTGAAGACAGCGAGAGATATGTTCAAAACATTGGAAGAGATGTACGAAATCAACAATACCAGCCGGGCACTTGCACTGAAGCAACAACTTCATCATGTGAAGATGACAAAAGGTGAATCAGTGATTGCATACTTTATGAGGATTGCAGATTTGAGAGATCAGCTCTCGACAATAGGGCATATGGTTGATGACAAAGACCTGACTATGCTTGCTCTCAATGGTCTACCTTTGTCTTGGGAATCTTACATTTAGGGAATCAGTGCAAGATCGAAATTGCCTAAGTTTGATCGCCTAAGATCTGATTGCATTCAAGAAGAATCAAGGTTGGTGGCAAGAGGCGTTGGTCAAAGTTCAAAGAATGAAGACATTCATGTTCTTGCTTCCCATGCATCAAAGAAGAAAGGAAAAGATGGAAGGAAAGGATTCTTCAAGAGGAATCGTGACAAGGGAAATGATGATGCACCTCCATTTAAGAAGAAGAGGGATATGTCCAAAATTCAATGTTTTAGGTGTGACAAGTTTGGGCACTTTGCCAAGTATTGTCCAACTAGACCTAAGCAACAGGTCACCGTTGCGGATGTTGATGATGCCTCTCCTCAAAAGGATTCAAGTGAATATTTGTTCTATTCGGCATTATCAAGTAGTGTACCTTCCGACTCCAACACTTGGATAATCGACAGTGGTGCTTCATGTCACATCACCGGCTTTAAGGAGCACTTATCAAGTTTGGTGGAAAAGGAGTCTTCTGAACAAGTCATCATTGGAGATGATGCTAGCTACTCCGTGAAAGGAATTGGGACCTCTATACTTCATTTGGATTCCGGCATCTCACTTCAGTTGGGTAATGTTCTTTATGTTCCCGGAATCAAGCGCAATCTTATTTCTATTTCAGCTTTGGAAGATAAAGGATATCAAGTTGCCTTCTCCAAAGGAAAAGTTCTAGTGTGGATGGAGAACTCTAGATTCAAGGATGCTCAAGTAATTGGAGTTAGACATGAAAACCTTTACAAGGTTTGCACACGTTCTTTACAAGCTTTGGTTCATGACTCTTCAAGTCTTTGCGATCTTTGGCATCGGAGATTGGCTCACTTACACTTCCGAGCCTTACCTATCATGGAGAAGATGGTGACGGGCCTTCCTAAATTCAACCAGAGCACGAAGGTACTTGCAAGGGCTGCGCTTTGGGTAAGAATATAAAAGCCCCTTTTCATAGTAGAGAAAATAGATCTAAGTGTATTTTAGATCTTATTCATTTTGATTTATGGTCCTATATCTGTTTCGATCTTGAGTGGATTCTTGTATTATGTTTTGTTTATTGATGACCACTCTAGGAAGACTTGGATTTATTTTTTGAAATCTAAAGAGTCTGAGGAAGTGTTGGATAGGTTTAAAGAGTTTAAAGCTTTGGTAGAAAATCTTTTGGTAAAAGAATTAAGGTCCTCAGATCTGATAAGAAGAATACACCTCTGGTAGTTTTGAATTTTGTATTGATCAGGGATTAAGAGGGAGTTGTGTTCCCTATAATCCTCAACAAAATGGTGTTGCAGAAAGAAAGAACAAAAGCGATCGTGGAAAACAAAGGCATGATCCATGATCAAGATTTGCAAACCTTCATATGGGCGCTTCCGGACAAGTTATATTCGAGCAAGTCTCATAGATCTTGGAGAATATGACTCCAGAAGAAGCTTTTACAGGGAAGAAGCTTGAAGTCAGTCATTTGAGGATCTTTGGATGTCCTATCTATATTCATGTTCCCAAGGAAAAGAGAACCAAGTTGGAGCCTTCTGGCAAGAAGGGAATATTTGTGGGTTACAGTGAGACATCAAAAGCCTACAAAATTTACATTCCAGGTCAGAAGATGATAGAGATCAATAGGGATGTCACATTCGAGGAAGATGTTGCATTGGAAGATCCGGGGGATTCATGGAGATTGATAATGAAGAGTCTCATAAGATATGGAAGTTGACCATATAAGTTAGGAGACTTGAAGACAAAGAAGATGTTGATCTGTTGAACCCTTGGAACCTCACAGTGGGCCTCACACGGCATTTGTTATTGGGAGAAAGAGACCTCTATGGGCCGGGCGTACTTGGGTGGAAAGTTTGCAGCTCCTAGAGGCACATTCGGAAAGCAAAGGCCACATAAGTTCTCGATTATGTTGCCTTGATGAGTGGTGCGATCCGAGCCTACTTGTGTTGAGGAAGCATCTAGTCTTCAAGTTTGGAGAGATGCTATGACAGAGGAGTATCAGTCGATTCTTAAAAATGATGTTTGGGATATTGTTCCTAGACCCGAGGGCAAGTCTGTGGTATCTTCTAAATGGCTATTCAAGATTAAGCATGCTGCAGATGGAAGCATAGAGAAGTACAAGGCAAGATTTGTGGCTCGTGGGTTTTCTCAGAAAGAGGGAGTTGATTATGATGAAACATTTGCTCCTGTTGCTCGCTACACTTTAGTCAAAACCATCATTGCTATTACTGCATCTAGAGGATGGAAGATTCACCAAATGGATGTGAAGACAGCCTTTCTCAATGGAGTAATTGAGGAGGAGGTTTATATAGAGCAACCTGATGGATTTGAGGTTCATGAGAAGGAGTCACATGTTTGCAAGAAATTTGAAGAAAGCCTTGTGGTCTTACCATGGGGCTCCTCGTGCATGAATGCGAAGAGTTGATTGGTACACATCAGGTTGGGCTTCTAAGAATGAGTGCCAGTTAAATCTCTCTTCCAGGTAATCAATGGTGCATTAATTTTGGTTTTATATGTTGTGTCCAGTCCTTCTTGGAAGATCCACGATTCTTGAGTGTGAAGGAGTTGACTTGAATTTGAGATGAAGGACCTTGGGCTCATGCATTCTTGGATTAGAAGTACAAGAGAGCAAATGAGATGATTCTAAGTCAGGCTACCATTGATGTGCCAAGAGATTTGGCATGATGGATGCAAATCCATATACACCTGAGACAATCCGCAAATTGAAGAGGTGGCATAGCTAGTTGATTTAGTGGATCCTACATTGTCGACGGTGATTGGATCCTTGATGTATCTAGTTAACATAGACTGATATTTGCTGTACGGTGAAGTGCATAGCTAGTTTATGTATGATCAAAGAATGAGATACATCTTATTCTTGACTAAACATATCTGAGATACTTACGTAGCCTGAGTTGGATATGGGATTTGGTATATGAGATCTGAGACTTGGAGTTACATGGTTTCAACGATTGATTGGTGGGGGATTGTGTGTGGATCGGAAGAAGCACCTCACAGTTGTTGCTTGATTTGGGTTCGACTATGATTTCTGGTGTAGCGAGCGATCCATACATGCTTGAAGGTACAGCAAGGCGAGGTATATTGCGACTTGTTTGGCAACTGAGGAAGCGGTGTGGCTTTGTAAGCTCCTTGCCTGGTGTTTGGACAATCAATGGAGGCCTACTATCATTCATTGTAATCATCGGAGTTGTGTGAAGCTTCTGTCAATCCATGTTTCTGTAAAGCCAAAGCATGTTGAGATCAAGTACCACTATATAGAGATGTAATGCTGAGGAAAATTTGTCGATTAGGGGTACGCATCGGCATTGATGAGCGGGGCGGGGTGTTCCTCACCAAGCCTCTCGCTAGGATAAAGTTTGTGTACTTCCGAGATAAGCTTGGTATGGTGGAGAATCCAGCCTTGACTGAGTAAGAGTCTCAGTATCAGTGAGTGAGCCTTTGTTTAATGCATTTTCCTCTGAGACGGAGGAATTTGAGGTGCAAGCCCTTGTTGCAAGCCCTTGTTAAAGCATTTTCCTCTGAGACGGAGGAATTTGAGGTGAAAGCCCTTGTTTCCACCCTCTAAGCTGAGTCATGGTGGATGTCATGTGTGAGACTCCATGACACATTTTGTACTTGTGAAAGTCACGTTGAGATGACAACATCACGCAAGTGATGATCACTTGTACTCACCATAGTTTGGTTGTAGCCATTTGCAATGTCTAATTTAGCCCTACACTCTTCGTTTGGATTTAGCCTATTTCCGGAAACTCATAGGCTAAAGCAGAAATGAAAATTAGGGTTTCCACTTTCAGAGGAGGTTTTGAGGTCTTGCATGCGAGAGTTTCTAACGCATGTCTGGTGAAGCTTTCTGGGTTTTTGGAGAGCTTCGCAATGAGGTAACATGCATGACAGGATATTGACTTGCGTTCTCGGCTGCTTTTTGGAGGCTTGCATGTTGGAGTTTTCCAATTTGGCTTTTGGATTCCTTCTGGGTTTTCAGAGAGCTTCGCGATGGTGTGACATGCAACTGAATCAGATGACTTTTCCGGACTTACTATTTTTAGTAAGTTGCGACGGCTACTCAAAATGTGGAGAAAATGAGTTTGGAACAACTTACTATTTTTAGCAGTATGCTATTTTTAGTAAGTACTATTTCTGGCAGTGCTATTTTTAGCAGCAGTTCAGCAGTTCAGTGCAATGGCTATTTCTGGCAGGTCAGCTTGAGCAGTGGTCTCCAGCATTTGAGGTGATTATTTTGGCAAGTTTGATATTTGATGAAAAAATAATGTTTTAAGTGAAAAATATTTGGCTAAGGCATGGAGGACGATTTGGAGAGATAAGTGATTTTTATAATGTTTATTAATTAAACATTTTGGAGGCCTTATTTGATGAATTAATATTTAAGTGAAATATGTGCTAAGGCAAAAGGGGACGCCTAGCTTGGAGACATTTGAGTTTAATTAAATATTTCACTTAAATCTTTTAGTGAAATATTTGCAAGTTATATATTTGCATTTTATTAAATTATATTTCCACATATGGGTTGGAAATGAAATGCAAATGAAATTTGGAGAAAAGGTGAAAAGTGAATTTCATTTAGGCACCCTAATTGGAGGGAAAAGAAGATTTGAATTTGGAGACAAAAAAAGTTATAAATAAGAGACTTGGCCTTCAATTGGATTATCTATTGTTGCTTATTCATATTGTTATGCTGCTGAAATGCTTTCAGAGCTTGCTTCGAGGAATGCATACCTCCTAGTTCTTTCTCTTGGTTTCGTGCTTGAAAGATAGCACCTAGCTAAGTTTTCAGAGACTGCTTCTCATCCAGACTAGCAGACAGAGCATCAAGGTTGAAGATTTTAGAGATTTGTGAGTTTTTGCATTTGCTGATTAGGGTTTTGCTGAAATAGAAATCTGCTCATAAGTCCATGCACGATTTTTTGGTGGTTCTGGGTATTGGCCCTATGCTTTAGTCTACCTTGGGCGCCCCTCCTTGCAAGTTTTCAGATTTTTTAGAGGTGTCTTGGATTTTATCTTGCTAGTAGAAAATTTCTGGAGGTCGTACCTTCTTTGAGGTTGCATTGGAAAGCGTGCATAAATAAATCACTGCTATTTGGAGGAGTTTCTTGGCTTGGTCTTGGTTGTTCAACTCCTAGCTCTCATTTGCATTCAGTTCCACATCATTCAGAGGTGTTTTGACGAAGTTATGAGCATTTTGGTGATTCTAGGGCTTGCTGGTATGAATTTTCTGATTGCTGCAATTTTATATCAGACCTGATATTTTAGTCCCTTTTGCTATATTTCATATGTTGGATAGCTTGTACTTGTTTGGAGTTCATTTCCTAACATTTTGGAGATCATTGGTTATCTATATCTCATTGTATTTGCAGATTGTTCATCATATTGTAACGCTGAATCAGTAGTACTGATCAGCTCTTTTACTTTCTGCACTTTACATTTTGTATCCCCACTTTAGTGGAAGAGGATGGCTTTGCCGCCTAGTTTACTTTCAGTTTAATCACTTTCATTCCCACGGTTGTGGATGCGACTGGCCCTTGCTCAGTCTACATTGTATTTGCTTTCTGTTTCTTCGCCATATGATAGCGCCTTTCCCACTTTGGGTTAGGAATGCACATGCTTGGCGTTGAGATTATTTTACTTGCATAGCATCTTTGTTAATAGAATCTCTGCCATATGGTAGCGCCTTTCCCACCTCGGGTTAGGAGTGCACATGCTTGGCATTGAGTTACTTTCCAGTATTGCATTCTTTACTAGTGATACTCCACCATATGGTAGCTTCTTACCCAGCTTGGGTCGGAAAGCACATTCTTGGCGTTGAGGCTCTTTCCTTCAGTTGCTGGTTTGATTTGAGCTAACCCTAACAGGTACTTTGGTGCTGTTGTGATCATCTTCGAAGTTTTAAAAAATTTGGGTCAAAATTGGTTCGGTTCATTACACCATTATGGTTGATATCGTGTTGAGGCGATATCTAATATCACGTTGAGGTGATATTCTTCTTTTCATATTTGGTTGTAGCCAATATGATGGACATCACGCTGAGGTGATAAGTCTTGTGCAGGTGGAAGTCTACTCCCTAGCTGAGAGGGAGTGTTAATGATCTATTGCAGCGTCAGAAGTAACTTCCAGCGATATCCTCTTTATAATAAATTAAATGATAGCATGATGCTATTTAATTTATTCAAACTCAAGAGGTGCGATTCTTATAAAGAGATTTTTCATTTGTTAAGCAACTAACCTTAAATGAATAATCATCATTTGTGTTATGGCCGACCTCTCCTCATTGGCGCGATTAATTAAAAGAATATATATATTTATTCTTTGCTTGGCCGACTTGATATATGAAAGGAGGTGCCTCTTCAATTTGTATATAAAGGAGTTCACTTATCATTTGTAGATCATTCAAGTTCGATTCATTTCAAGCAAGTTCAATTCAGTCAAGTGCGAATTGCATTAAGAGCAGATTGCGAATTGTTTCAAGGGCAGAGTTAGATATTGGAAGGTGCAGATTATTATTTGCCATTGCATCTTGTGTAGGTGCTGAAGGTTGGCCTTGTTATTGGCCTCATTGTAAAGAGGATTGTTGCCTCTATTTATATATATAAGAGAGATCTTTGTTGCTGGGTTTTTTCTCCCTCAAGAGGAGGGTTTTCCCAGGGTATCTGCTGTGTTATTGTGTCTGATTTTGAATTAATTTTCTGTGCATATAATCTGATTGTAAATTTACAAATTCTATATGAGGGCTTAGTCGTAGACGTCTGGTATTCCGGGTCAATGATAACTGAATCTTCCTGCACATCCTCCGGAATATCGAAAGAGATACCAAAAGTCTGTATTTGTTTCAGAGTTAATCTCATAAAACCTCTTCTATACACTTCATTTTCATCCAAGTAGTCTTCCCAAAAATCTTCAATGTCCGGGCGATGTTCATAACTGCCGGCTCCATACACATTTTGTTTGACATACCCTTTGCTATCAAAACGAGTTCTTACAGGAAGAGACTGAAATTTAAACTCGTTCAGGGTTTTATCCACACCCCTAGCAATACTATTACTTTTGCAAGAAAACAAAGGCATGGACAAAGGAAACACATAACCCTTATTTCCCATATTAGAATATTTAACATTTACAACTACCATTTGCCGACAAACTTTGAGAAAAATCAAATAATCACCTGGGTAACGAGGCAACTTTAATGGAGCTCTCTCAAAACCCCCAATTCTGAGGTAAGTAAATCTATTGAATTGAATGAAAAAGCTACCAAATTTCATCACTAGGGCAGCTGCTTCAGATGAAACCCGAAGCTTGAGGTTACCATCAATTCTCCTCCCAATCCCCATTAAAAACGTGTCATTGACGTGACAATAATTGCCCATTCCAACCTTCTTAGTAAGCTGTGGAAAAATTTTGTACATAGGCGCATTTGGCGTAGGAGATCCTTGCGGTTCCAACCCAGCCCAAATAGCCTCTTGACTAGCTAGAATATAAACCAGGTACGAGCACATATGAAATGCAACAATTTGCTGGAAATTGATTAATTGCTCGTTCAAATGATAACAAATAATTTCAGCCTAGTCAATGAATTTATTCTTATTACAAATCAACAAAATAAAGCAACACATCCAAAACTCAAATGAGTCCGAGCATGCATTCCCGACTACACGATGCAATAAGGTAATAGCCTCTGAAATTTCATCTTTAAAATGTACCATTTTAAATTTAGAAGGCAACTGAGACTTACCCTTCTTCTTGGACTTCAACCAGTTCCTTGCAATGGAGTTTTTGCACCAATCTTCATTCTTTTTGAAAAACTCATCACCCATAGCCATGGACATTTCCTCCACAGCTTCTCTTTCTGGAATGCTCAACGCGTGGGAAACGACCTCAGGAGTGATTTTTGCAATAACGGACCCGTCCGATGCTCTTATTTCTTGAGTCTCAGGGATGTACTTTCTCGTGCACGTAATTACCAAGTCGACGTTTTGTACAACTTCAGGAAAGCCTCCAGCACGCACCAAACCACTTTGTAAAATTCTTTCCCCAAGAGGCGTTCTGTCGCTTTGTTCCAAATGTAGCAAAAACTCCTCCAAATCAAGATGCCCGACCCCAGTGTCCCTCACATCAGACCAGTGGTTCTGAATTCCACTCTGCATGAGCGCCAGTCCGTGGAGAAGGAATGTTCGCACCTTAAGAAGTAGTAGCAGAGAATATGAATGCAGGAGAAATGACTTAGTAAATATTTCGCCACCCAAACTTATGCCATTATTTGATAGTACGTGCATTAAATGCGGCATTCAATTTCATTCCCCGAAAAGATAGCTCTTTAAACCTGCATACCTTTTTAAAAATTCTGAAAAGACAACTCAAAGTTAGTCTGTACATAACATTAAATGAGGTGGTGACGCCCTTTGAAAATCGAGAGAAATCAACAATGTCGCGTGGTCGTGGAAATTTGGAACCTTATAACCTAGATCGGGCGTTTCGAAGTTTTAAAAACCTCCGACTCACCGGTCCATAAGACAACTAACAAAGACTTGCGACTCAATAAGGATAACGGAGTCGGATAATCGGGAAGTTACGAAAGTTTGAAACTCCTCGACAAGGTTGTGAAAGTTGGAGGACTAGCGATCAAGGTTAGAAAAAGCACACGACTCGCGACTTTGAGCAATCACTAAGGGGAATAAACAAGAAGCCGCATAAGATGAATGAGGTAAAGACCCAAAAATGTTTTAGGAGGGGAAGTTTAAAATTGCTGATATTAGTGTAAAATACTATGGATAACACTTGGTCATATTGCTCATACTTACTATTTATAGCAAGTCATGATTGGATCAATTGTCATCATGCCTACATCCGAAAAATGTGATTGGATCACTCTCATGAGTTGGTGTTGGTTTATTATTGGGAATATGATTTAATTATATTATAAAAGTTAATTTGACTTTAATAATATTATTTATTAATGATGACTTTATAATAAGGGGTTAAGTGGCATTTAATAAAGTATTATATTTTAATGATGCTTTATTAAATATTATATTAAAATTCAAATGTATTAAAAGGCAACAAAAACAAATAATAATAATATTTTATTATTTTTCCCAAGTGGACGTGGGAATTAGAGGAAGTATAAAAAGAAAATTGAATTCTTTTTCATTTATTCATTCACTCATTGTTATTTTACAAATTTGAGAAGAAACTTGCAAGGGTTTGCTGGTTGAGAATTGAAGTTTTTTTGAGGACGAAATCCCTCGAAAAGAACAGTGTCTACAGGAGTGAAATAACACCCAAGGGCATTAGATTGAATAATTTCATTCAAAGGTTATTATCAGAGTTTCATTGGGTTCGGGTAATCATCAATTGCAGCAATTAATGAGATTTATTGGACAGATCAAATATTAAATTGTTGAGTATTGTTGCTGTTGTACCTTCACAAGTTTGCACGTGGGACTGCAGCAAATTACAAACCTTCAGTTGGCACGTGTGAACCATTTTATGCACACCGTGCAACCTAGGTTAGGTGTGAGGGTTTCTTGGAGAAGATCGATTGGTTTTAAGAGCTGCAAACGGACAAACTTGAGGCGTCTAGGGTTTATAATCAGAATAGCAGCAAATTTAAGGTGTGATCATCAGGTATAGAGGCGTGGCGTCCCATTTTGTGGGGTTCCAGATTGTTGATAACTCCAAAATCAGACCTGAAATCTGATGTTATGTAAGATGACTCCATCATATTTCCTAAAGCATTAATAAATTCTGGCTTATTTGTTCTATGCATTTGCTTGGTATTATTTATTTTCCAAATATTTGCATTTCTTGTATTTCTTGGCAAAACCCCAAAATTCAGAAAAAAAAATTTAGAACAAAACTGAGATCAGAGAGGGTTATTATAAGAGTACAAAGAAGTTTTTTTTTTCCAAGCAAAGTTTATTGGAGGTTGGCGCCTCATACTAAGTCGGTGCTTAGAGGGAGTTGGTGCTTCTAGTGAGTTGGAGCTCACATTTGTAAGATTAGTGTCTTATGTTGGTTGTTGCCTACAGTTTGTAAAGAAGTTAATAAAAGCAATATTTTGCCGTGGTTTTTTTCCCTTAGGGGTTTTCCACATAATTTCTCTGTTCTTGCATGTGTAGCTTGCTTGATGTTTTTGAAGTTGTATTTTCAGATTTGAAATAAGTGTTAAAATTTGTCCTTATAGTGATTCACCCCCCCTCTTAGTATTAGCGTGTGCTCTTTATCGAGTTGTGAAAATGTTGATGAGCACACGATTATACTAAGAGGGGGGGGAGGGGGGTGAATCCGTATAATACAATTTTACTTTTTCAAACTTAATTAACCACAGCAATAACAACCATGCAAGATCTTACAATTAAGAACACAAGAACACCAAGATTTATGTGGAAACCCTTGTGGGAGAAAACCACGGTACAAAATAATGCACTTATGTAATAAATTACTGATTACAACATTGTAGGCACTAACCTACATGAGACACTAATCCCTTACACTGAGCACCAACTCAGTGAGAGTCACCAAACTCTTGTTTAGCAAGGCACCAACTTTGACCAATTTGAGGCTCCAACCTCTATTTGATTTGTGAGCACCAACCCACTAGAATTTTCTTAAAAATTCTGCTATAACTCTCTTCTTCAAACTGTTATAATCTCCTCCTCAAATCTGCTATAGATTGATCATAAATTTGCCAAGAATCTGATTGCAAACTCATCATATAAATCTGCTATAAAACTCATTATATCATTCTCATCAAATCTGCAGATTTTATCTTCTCATTCTCTTCTTTATCAAATCTGCTATTTATCTTTTTATTAATGACCCTTGGTGTATATGGTTGATTATCTTTGCAACACAACACACTTCTCCAACTCTCATACCATGTTTGTTTTATACCTTCATATTCAAGTGAAAAGATGCATCTCTTAGAAAAGAGATAACCTTCTAAAGAGTCATCACCTTTGATCGTTGCTTTTTAAAACTAACTCATAATTCTCCTTTACATATTAATGATCTTTGCAGATTTAACTCTTAATAATTATTACTTTTAAATGAATCACAGCTCCTTATGTCTTCATATTATGATCGCTACTTCTTATGGATCACTTTTATTAGTTGTTGTTCCTTTAACACTTTCATTAATATTGTAATTACTGCCATTTAAATCACTACCTTCTTAAACTTCATAATCATTGCCCTGCGGCTTTAAAAACTTAGCTTAGCCTTCAACACATTCTTTGTCTTGTCTGCCTATATTAGTAATGTAATTGGGTGCAATTATATAAGGTCTATGATTAACTGGAGTGCCATGCCCAAATAGCCTTCAACAACATATTCATCGACAACTTTGACCTTGCCACATCAGTTTACAAAGTGTTGAGTGATGCCCAACTTGCCTTCAATCAACAGCTCCCAAAAGACCTTGTCTTATGCCTCCTGCGACTTCTAATATACATCAATTAAATTTGTCTATTACAAATGCATGAATCCTCCATAGGCATATATGATAACTACTATAGACATTGGAGGAATTTCCCAAGGTTGTGACTATGCTTGAAGACCCTCGATTCATTAAACAAAATATAATATTAATTTCTGTGCCATTAACAATGCCAAATGACCTTGTAGATGTTCGCTATTTTTTGGATAAACAACTCAGAAGCCCATCGATCCACTTAACATTGGATAATAATATTTAGACAAATATAAACTCTGCCTTTTCATTAATGAATCACTACCTTTTGTTTGGAATAATTGTTGCCTTATAAACGATAAAACAGATCGCTGCCTTTGCTACTTTGACTGGTATAATAATTAACTTCAACTACCTTTTATTCATTCTCACCGTCCCTAGATCATTAAAGTGCATCAACAGTGATATCCATGTTTATCTCACATCAACTTTTCTAATCATCCTTTTATTAATGCTTCTTCTTGACACTAACACCACATTCAACATTCAGTCTGGAATACAATTCAACCAAACTCTTCGCACTATACTCCACATGTTCCATCTTCCTGGTGTAATTTAACTTATTGCCATAGTCAATTATACTAGTTCTTCTATTTACATTATGCTCTTCTCACAAATGACAATCTTCTTGGATGAACATTATGTTGCCATACTTTGAGATCAATGACAACAATAATTCAACAATCTCAAACAATGAATTTCTTTGAACAACAAATTCTAACTTGACATCAATTTCCAATAATCTTCTATATGCCTTTGACATCAATGACAACATTTCTAACAATATCCCCCTTTGTCATTGATTGCAACATAATTCTCTCCTTTGTATTGCTCCCCCTTACTATAGCTCTCCCCCTTTGAGATCAATTGCAAAGGGACTTCCAATAATCTCATGCACTTACTGTTCCATGGAGCTACAAGATACTGCTGTGGGTAGCTCCCTCTAAATGTATGCTCTCATCTACTAATTGGATGAGTGTGGGACTACTCCCAATTTGTCCCTTAGATACTCAAAGGTATCCTTTGGTAGTGGCTTGGTAAATATATCAGCAATTTTCTCCTTGGTATCAATGTATTCCAACCTAATATGTTCTTTAGCCTCTTGTTCTCTCAAGAAATGATATTTGATTGGTCTGTGGTTTGTCTTTGAGTGCATCATCGGATTCTTCAAAATGTTAATAGCACTTGTGTTATCACAATAGATGGTGATAGGATGATCATACTCCACCTTAATATCCTTGAAAGTTTGTCTCATCCATAACACTTGAGTACAACAGGTTGTTGTGCTATATATTTGGCCTCTGTAGTAGATAATGAGACTGATGCTTACTTTTTACTCATCTAAGATACCAAATTTCCACCAAGGAAGAAGGCTCCTCCACTTGTACTCTTCCTATCATCCATGCTTTCGCCCCAATCGACATCATTGTATGCTTCTAGAGTGAAGTCCTTTCCATTAGGACACCATAGGTCATATTCCAAAGTACCTTTCAAGTACTTAAATATTCTCTCCACTGCTTGAACATGTGTTTCCTTTGGTGCAAATTGAAATCTTGCCCCCATTCCAACAACTTGCATAATATCTGGTCTTGAGGCAGTTAAGTATAACAAACTCCCAATCATTGATCTATAGAGCGTTTGATTTACTTCTAGTGATTCATCCTCCTTGCTCAATTTACAACTTGTAACCATGGGGGTACTTATAGGATTGCAATCCTCCATCTTGAATTTCTTCAACATTTCTTTCACATACTTGGCTTGAGAGATAAAGATTCCTTTATTTGATTGTGAAACTTGTAAGCCAAGGAAAAAGGATAGTTCTCCCAGCATTGACATTTCAAACTCCTTTTGCAGCATTATAGCAAATTCTTCACACATGTTATCATTTTTGCCTCCAAAAATAATGTCATCCACATACACAACTACTATCAATTGATCATCTCCTAGAGTTTTGATATATAAGTTGTTGTCAACAACTCCCTTTTTGAACCCTTGTTGTTGAAGGTACTTGTCAAGCCTAGCATACCATGCTCTTGGGGCTTGCTTCAAACCAAAAAGTGCTTTCTTCAACATGCAGACATCATTCTTGTTTTCTGATAGTAGAAATCCTTCCGGCTGCTTAATATAGACCTCTTCATCTAAGTCTCCATTTAGGAAGGCGGACTTAACATCCATTTGGTATACTTTAAAGTTTTTATGACTTGCATAAGCCAAGAACATCTTGATTGCCTCCATCTTGAAAATTGGTGCAAATGTCTCTTCGAAGTCCACACCTTCAACCCGAGCATAGCCTTTACAAACTAGCCTTGCTTTATTTCTTACCACTTGTCCATTCTCATTGAGTTTGTCCCTAAAAACCCATTTGGTACCAATTACATTTGTGTCTTTTGGTCTTGGGACAAGTTCCCAAGTATTATTCTTCTCAATTTGGTTTAATTCCTCATTCATTGCCTCAATCCAACTCTTGTCTATACTTGCTTCTTTGAAGGTTTTGGGCTCAACTCTAGATAGCAATGCAACATTGCTTTCTTCTTGGTAATTTATCATTCTTCTTGTGGATCTAATTCTATCATCAATGATCAACTCTTCGGGGTGATTTTTCTGCACAAACTTGGATGGTGTCTTTTGTACCTTGAAGGGTGTCTTGTTTGGAGTTTCTGTACTTTTCACTTCATTATTTTCTACAACTTCTTCCTCTTCCTCCTTGCAGCATTCTTCTTCTTGATAATCAAACACAGGTGCTTTAATTTTGTAGTACCTTTCCTCATCAACTCTTACATTTGCGCTTTTGTTGTACCCAAAATTAATTTTTGGCATTCTGTATAAATTGAGCTAATTCTTGTTAAAATGCCGTCAAAAGTCTGTTTTAGGTCAAACCAAACATAGGGTCTTTGTGGGTTTCTGTCAAGGAACACATGTGCAAAATTCTGAAAATTTGAGAATCAGGGTTTTAGGCCCCTATTTTCAGGGTAACCCCCGAAAATAGGACCTTCATAGAAATGATTGAAAATGATTTTGATAGGATTAAATGACTTCACGATCACATCGATCAAGTCATAATCATCAAAAGACACGTTTTACTCTGGTGGGTCATTTTTGTTTTTCAGGAACAAAGTTAGGAGCTCTGTAGCCATTAATGGCAGATTGGCCAATACCAGGTGCTGAAAGCTAAGCTTCAAAAGCTTCGACGATGCAACCATGGCGAAAAATGAAAAAGATGCTGTTCGACGAAGGAGATTCTCAAAACCGGAAAAGGCCGAAAATTGGCTAACTCTGGAAACGCTACGAAGGGAAAATCGGTTCACGAGGCAAAAAAAGCCTTTTTCATTGAGGGGCGCCCTTGATTCT
The DNA here is from genome assembly GCA_007258455.2 of Sequoia sempervirens. Classification (NCBI taxonomy): domain Eukaryota; kingdom Viridiplantae; phylum Streptophyta; class Pinopsida; order Cupressales; family Cupressaceae; genus Sequoia; species Sequoia sempervirens. The sequence continues at coordinate 7,872 of VDFB02260303.1, read as the reverse complement.
CAAGGGTCTGATACAACCTGATGAATCATCCAAGGCAGTCCTCCTCGGCGTTCTCTTGCTGGCTTGACAACGAAGCAATTAGTAAGATCATTTGATAAGTTGATCACCGACAGTTGTCAGTTGAACAAAAAGAGGCAGTTGACAAAGACATCAGAAACAGTTATCGAAAGTGAGGATCAAGGTAGAAAAGGCGCCCTTTCCAAGGAAAGGTGCCCTTCTTTATGAGCCTTCAGATGTTGCCAAATGTCAGAGGGCCTCCCAAGACAGTTTCCTCAGTCTAGGTCGATCTCGACAACGTAGCTGCGAGCACAAGCATCTGACAAGTTGATCACCAGATAATCAAGGTCAAACTGGAGCATCTTTAAAGGTGAAAATCACTGTGCAAATGGCAAAAGCGCCCTTTTCATTAAGGGGTGCCCTTGAATAAAGGAACCCTAAATTGACTCCTGAGTTTTCCAACTCCGGTCATCCTCGGCGAAATAGAGCTGGCTACCTGATGAGATATCAAACGAGATCATATGTTTCTTCGATTGACGAGGATTCCAAATCAAAGCACGGGAGGTCAAGTCAAAAGTTGAAGATCAAACAACTGAAAATCCACCAAGGCAAAAGCAAAAGCGCCCTTCCTTGAGAAAGGCGCCCTTTCTTTTGAGGCCACAAACTCAGCTTTTTGCCATCATATCTCCCAGGCACTTCTCTTCAGGTTACCTCCAGCTCGACAGTGAATGTACCAGCAACAGCTTAGGATCAACAAATCAATCTGGATTCAGGATCAAACTGGGGTCATTCAACAGAGAAAATAAATAAAAAACTTGCAAAACTCAAAAGGGACGCCTAGAAAAGGTCAAAGGCAAAATTGTTGACTAAAGTCAAGATATTTTGAGATAAACTTGGCCAACTTGCTCCACGATCAGTGGAAATCACCTTTTTGAACTTCAGATCAACCCAAATCAACTTTTGATTATGAGTTAAGTTCCCAAACTTGTGGATTTGAGGCTTAAGTCTATATAATCAAGGTATAGGCGTCCCACTTCATTATTTCATTGTAGGTTAATGATCAAGAACAGCCATAAGCTCTCAAGGATGCCATTTACAGATCTGGGCAAGGTTTGAGTTCGTTCTTCGATATTTCTTGTAGATCTGAAGCAGAAGAAGATTGCTAATCTGAGGTTGGATTCAGAGACAGGTTTTCTCAGGGAGTCAGATAAAAAACTTCCAATCCATCTTCTGTCTACTTCCTCTCTTCTTGTCTTAGGTTTTCTTGCATGTCACACAAAGCAGCAGGCTACATCAGATCTGATCAACTGGACAGATTCAACATAATTTTCCAGTGAAACCCATCTTGTTAGATTTTCCAGAATCAACAAACTTGCTACCCCTATTTTTGGGGATTTTTCCAAAAAAGTTTCAGAATCAAAATTCTGAGGAACTAGGTTTGTTCAGCATTGAAGCACGAACAAAACCCATGTGCCAGATTTTTTTTGGAAAAATACTTCTTGGCAAGGCGCTTTTTTCAGGGGTTTCCGAAAGTTATCAGAACAAGGCCAAGTTTGCAGTCAATCTTTAAGTTATTCAGGATGCAGTACTCTCAGATACAATACAAGATCAAGACGGCCTTGTATCATGATTACTTGAAAACGACTGACACAAACTTGCATCAAGTAAGCCCCGTAGTTGATCTAGAAGACCTAGAAGGTATGAACCAGATCACGTTGCAGAACATTGAAGAATCCGGGTTGCTACAGGCTGCATCCATCCCCATCACATTACAATCTTATCAGTGACGGAATGCGAGAAGGCATTCGAGACAAACAAAGACAAATGTCAAGGGATAATAGCTGAAAAATGGCTAAAAATGACAAAGGCTAACTTGCCTAAGTTGGTTGGACGTGGAGAATGCAAAGATAAGTATGCAGTGTTAATCACTCTACTCAACAGAATCACTGGACAAGAGGATGACAATCAATTCTAGTCATGGATGTATTATGTCATTGCAAAAATCATTAGCAAGAGGGAACATTATGATTGGGCCACTCTGATTAGTGACACGCTCCATCAACAGATCACCAGGTATCTAGAAGCTCATAGGTTTCACATGTGTTCTTACCTGGTATACCTGATTGCCTTCCAAGGCGATTTCAAGATATTAAACAATGTGGGAACCTTAGGTGTGCAGAAGGTTCATGGGCACTTTACACGTCTTGAGTTTACTGAAGCAGAGCGACACTTCAAAAGAACAAGTGATAACTTCATCATGCACACCGTACGAGATCTAGACCATGAGATGCACGTACACTTTTCACAAACAGCTAGAGAGGCAATGCCGGATTGGGCTGATTGGTTCATCCAATTCCCTACATTCTCCTACATACGCATGTATGGCTACATTGGTCACCCAACCATGATGCCACAGTACCCTTCAAATAGGGTAGTCTTCATGGAATTCCTAAGGTAGTTGTCCGTGGTTCACGTTTACTTGTGCTTGAAGAAGAAGGCAGCTGTAAACTTTCCCATTGAAATGGGACTCTATAGATGCAGATTCGTGGTAGATGCTAAGATGATGAGTCAGGAAACGGTGAGGCTTAATCTCAAGTACCTCATTGAGAGGTCCTATGATCCCAGAGGGCTCTATGCAGCGCATCTCGAGCAACACTCATCACATAAATCTTCTATGGAAGATTATTGGGTAAATTGTCAAGATGAGTATGAAGTGCGAAGAAGGAACTATAGCAGGTTCAGGCTCCCGCAAATTGCTGATTTTATGTTAGCAGACATTGAGGGCTTATCTGACGATGAAGGGGAAGTCATTCTCCCCTCATTAACCCGTAGATTGATTGACTCTCAACCACTCCCAAGAGTGGATTGGTATGCCAAGGACAACCGTCTATAGAGGTGTTGGTTGGAAATTTTGTATTTTGTGAAAGTATACAAAATTGTGATTTCAACCACAGCACGTGAGATTAAACTCTCCTAATTAAGGGAAGGCTCCCCCTTTAACTAAACAAAACTAAATGGGTAGGACAGCAATCGTTCCTCTTATTTCAGGAAAGATTATGTTCTTCTCTCTTCACAGAAAAGAAACAGTATATGTTGATAAAACTTATTACAGCAGCTATGCAGTGGAATCAAGAAAGAGGAAATAAAGTTTCCTGAAAGCGCAAAGACTTCCGTTACTTCCTCCGGGACGGGAAAACAACCAATAAGCGCAAAGTCTTGAGGAATGAGATCCTATCTACCCTTTTCAGAATGATTACTTAATGAAAATATACAACATAAAACAGCACAAAGTCTGTAACTACGAAGTATCTATTAACTATTCTAAATGAGAATTAATATGAGCGCAAAGACTTGCAATTGTTCTCAATTTTTAATACTAACTATAAATTCAATCTTCACATTTACAGCACAAAGACTGCAGATATTTAAATTGAATCTCTCTTCAGCAATATTCCACAATTCTCAAGTAGTCACAAAATGATGCTCCAAAATGACATAAGAACATAAAGGATGCAAAATAGGAATTCAACTCAAAGTCTGAAATTCCAACTTCTTGATATTACTTGAAAACTCACAATTGATAACTATAAAGCTCAAAGACTTTGAGTACAAAATTCTGCAGAGGTTTCTTGCTTGCTAAAAAGATAAAAAAAAATACAATAGACCCCTTCAAGTATTTATAGGAGGGAGGTCTGGAGAAAAAGGTGGGAGGATCTCAACAAACTTGAGAAAATCTCTTAACCGATAACTAATTGCAATTGACTTATTCAAAATTACAATCCAAATTGTGATTTGTTTTGTAAGATTTTACATGTAATTACATTTTTCAAAATTGCAAGGAAAGAATACTTGCACTTGCAAAACTTGTTTTTACATATATTTTGTCGAAAGTAAAAATACATAAAACAACCTAATATTTTAATTTATCTGATTCCTATCTTTGAAAGACAAGAATTTGCTGATGATCGTCTGCAACTCATTTGGATCAGGCCCTAGTGTGTTCTTAGCAACTTCAACAGTCTTCAAGATTACATCAAAATATCTGAGTGTTGCAAGTCTATGTTCTTCATAAGCAGTTTGCATTTTATCAAGGATTATCTGATGATTAACAAATTTGTGAATCGAATCCATGGTAAACTGCTCTGATTCCAATTGTTGATGAAGATTTACTGCCATTTCTGCAGTAACTATATCAGCTGCAAATAATTCACCTTTATGATTCAAAACTGTGCAAGGAATTTTCTCAAAACTTGAAAGAATATCCTGTTGAACTTCATCATTCATTTCTAGAGTAGCCTGGATATCTTTGATGAGATCTTGAATAACCAATGACTTGTTTGTCATAAGTTCTTCAAATTCTATGTATTTCTCTCTGTTTGGTAGGATTGAGTTGCTGCATAGAATTTGTAATTTGACTTGATCTATCTCATGCCAGATTTTTAAATCCTTTTCAAGCGATTCTAAACTTTGCTTGAAAGCTTCCAAAGTTTGATTCAATTTTATCTTTGCTATTTTGACATTGTTTAGAACTTGCAACGTCTTTTCAATCATTGGAATGCTTTGATTAATCAGCTGTGTTACCCATGAATCAATTGCTTTGGCTTTCTGTGCAATTTTCTCTAATTGTCTAACTGATTCATTAGGAGCGACTGAAGATAGAGAATCAACTGCTTCTGATGACCCAGTAATTCTTTGAATAACTGAAACTAGCTGATCATTATTCTCCTTGAGCTTTTCTTTCTTGGCTAGAAGTTCATTATAGCTTTGTGCCAAAATTGTTACTGAACTCTGAGCATCTTGCATCATGTTAGCATGAGTCTGCTTGCCCAATTCCACCTTAGTGAATCTGTAATCAGATACCTGCATCTCTTCATGTGGTTTGTCAACAAGAGGTTCTGCAATCTCAGCATATTTCATTTTATTGCTGTCAACAAATACTTGTGAGACTGTTTTTGCTTTCTTTGCAATCATTGGTTTTGATTTCTTCAATTTTTGGAAATCAAAAATATCATGAGACACTGCTTGTTTCTTTCTTTTGGGTGCAATTGAATTCAACCATGGAGGAAGATCCAAGGTTGTCACATCTGAAATGGCAACTGCAGTCTCAATTTGTATAGAAATAGACTCAGTTTGTGTTACAACTGAAATTCTAGGAGGTGCCTCAGTTTGTATAGCAACTATATTTTGTTCAGAAGACAAATTACGACTAGGATCAGCCATAAAACAATCAAAGCTTGCTACAGATGTATCTATCTCTGGGAGAGTTATTTCTGATATGGCTGGAAAGATTGGATTTGTATCAAAAATATTCTCCAAGTTATCAGGTAAGCTTCTCACAGGTGTTTTTATTGTTGATGAAGAATGATGACTAATCTCTTGTGGTGGGATAGAAGGAACAAATACTGTGGAGAAGGAATCAACATCACTGTCAATAGGGGACACAGGAGATATGGTTGAATTTGGTATTGGAGCTTCAAGGTAAGGATTCATCTCACTTAGAATGGTAGAGGTTTCAAGAACCTCTTCTTCTTCTTGCTGATCCAAAACTTGAATCTGCATTTGATTAACTTCCTTTCCCTTTAGTGTTTCCTTTTCCAATGGTTGTTCTACAGCTCGGCTTACCTTCAACTTAATTCTAGTACCTGAAGAAGAAGCTCCTTCTTTTGATTTCTCTCTAATTTCTGACTTCAATCCTTTAGGACCAGCTGGATCATCTTCAGCCCTAACTCTGATTTTAATAGTCTTGACACCTATGTTTTTGAGCCAAGCATTGGTGTTTGCCAAGACTGACTGAAACCTATAAAAAATAGAGACAGATTCCTTTTGAGACCACTGGATTGCAGGAATGGGCGCATTAGCAACTCCTTGTTCTTCATATTCAGGATCTAAAACCTGCCTATCATCAATTACTCCCTCTGGAACTAAGGTCAGATTCAGATCAACAATTTGCTCCACTGTGAGCCTGCAATAATCCATTCTGTATATATCTTTTTCTGTTCGGAGGTCTGCCCAAATGTCCTCAATGTGGTGCACATGAGCGAAAGCTCTTTTAATTTTGTCTTTCATCCTTCTATAATCAAAATCCATTCTGGCCTAAAATCTCTTTAATGTTATTTCCTGAAGTTCAGTCTCCATTGCTTTTGCTCTTGAGGAAGTCGTCAAAGAATACCTCCCGATTACCAATGGATTATGTGATGAAATACTGATTCCAGCCTTGTGTTGTGTAGCTTGACGTGCATGCACTGTCATCAACTATCTTCCCAGTTCCATCAGAATAATCTTATCAGTCGGATATCTTGGAAGCATATAAGGTTGGTCTTCAAAACAGCCAACTCTCATATAAGTGAAGGTAGGGAATTGAAGAAACAAACAACCATACTCATTTACTTTCCTCCAAGCGACCTCAGATACCCTGTTGTTTACTAATGCTTTGTCAAATAAACACATAAAATGACCAAAGAAAGCATCTTGAACTCTTCTATAATGTGCCCGACTTGGTCTTAAAGTCAGCTGATCATAATACTCCCATACAGGCACCAATGATCTGTCACCTTGAGGAGATAGGCCTGGAAAGTGCCTCAATAAGCTGCTATATAAACCAAATAAGAGTTCATGTAGAAGGTAAGAGTGGTAGGAACCTGTGCAAGCTGTTCACACAAACTGTCGCTGATTATTTCACCCCAGAATATTGGATGCTGTGCTTTTGTGATGACCACAATGAACTTATACATCCAGTTTTCAAACACACTGGAAACCTTCAACCCTGCTATTCTGCTCAGGAGAGTGATCATATCATTAACTTCTTCTTTAAAATCAGACCGATACAATTTGGGTATCCGGGTCACACAAGGTCGTGATTTGAGAAGCCATTTTTGATTGATATGTTTGATACAAGTATTCTTTTTCTGCTCATAATATTTGTGGGCACTCTTCAATGTGATTTCTGAATATGTAGTAGCATCAGGAACTCTGAAAATTCTATTGATTGTCTCAGCATCAAGTATGATAACCACGTTGCCGTCATCATCTTTGATGGTTCTAGATTGACTATCAAAATGGGATGCACATGCAAGAATGAATTCAGGCTCAAGGGCAGCAACAAGAAAAGAAGATACCAGGTGAATATGACTTCTCAGCAACAATTGCATGTCATGAGAAGTTGATTTCTCAGCTCTCCCCAAAAACTCGGACATATCAACTTGTCCAATTTCGGTGTCCATTTCGTCAATATTCGAAACCACGTGAGACGGAGAAATCTCATTCTGATACTTATCAAATTTATATTTCATCTTTTTATTTACTGGAGAAGATGGTTCGTCTGTCATTGAACAGGAATCTGCAAGACTGCGGTGAAAACCCCATAAGGTCAGAACATCATCAACATCAACATGGGTGGACATGATAAAACTCAAACCCTAGGACAATGAAATCGTCTTTAGAAAAAATGATGGAAAGTGAATGGTAAAGACGAATTTGGATCTTGGTGGAATGATTGCAATCAAAAACAACGTTTTGTCTTCTTGAAACAGCAAGACAAAAAGGTTTTTAGCTTGAATCATGTCTAAAAAGTTCAACTTTTGAGCTTTTTAAAACATTTCGGGTTTTTCAATGACTTCAGTAATTTTACAAAAGGCAGTCGGGATTTTTTGAACGTTTGACAATTTTACAATTTTGCAATTTTATAAAATTGTAATTCTGGCTGTAAACCCCGATTTGCATATTTGGTTCTCAAAACCCGAAATATGACTCAAAGTGAAATATTTTTGTGGAAAATGACAATGGAGAATTTGAGGTGGATGAATAGAAAATGTAAAAAGTGGATTGGTGAATGAATGGAAACGGAATGAAGTGAAAACTTTATTGCTGGGAAGAATG